>VWZK01009197.1:666612-717156 GCA_013396935.1 Baryphthengus martii | reverse complement strand
TCTCTGGGCCCGCCTCGGGCCCCGGCGCTTCCCGGGACCGCCACCTTCCCCGCGGCGGCCCTGCTGGTGCCCCCGTACTTCCCCGCCCCTAGCCCCGTTCTCCCCTCTGAGCTCGGCTGCTTCGGGACTCGCACCGGGTTTTTTCATATCTGTGAGTGTGGGTGGAAATCTCCTCGGGGAAGTCCTTAAAACTGAGCCTGGGATTTGGCCCAGTTGCCCTCGTCTTTCTCTCTCGCAGATGTACGTTGCCGGGAACTCCGGAGTTGGCAAGTGGCCGCGCAAACAAGCCAACCCCAAATCCTCTGAGTCACGAATAATTGCTGTCTGTGGATAATGGGTATACTTGGGAGATGTTCCACGTCCGGCCGGGCTGGGACGGTCGCGGCCTGGTGTCTGAGCGGCAGAAGCAGCCCCCCTCAGGGCCTGCGGCTGCGGAGGGTGCTGGCGCTTTGTGATGAGTTTGTGACACATCGACACAGGCCTTGAAGCCCTTCCAGGGACCTTTGCTTCTGTTTAGCCTGCTTTCAGTTCGTACCCGAATGGCATTTCGTTTATGATTGTAAACCCACTGTTAAACAGAACTGCTCATAAAAATTCTTGTGTAAGTGTGTTAGGGAATGTACTTATGTTGGTTTTTACAGTATGTAAGTACCCCAGTAATACATGATAGATCAAAATGCGGATACTCGACAAAGAGAGTCATCGCATGTTATCTCACAAGTTATTTGTTATACGAACTCGAGCATAGGTTGTGTCCCTGGGCCTCCGACTCGGGAAGGAGCTTTTGGCACAGAGCAGGGCCTTTCTGAGGAGGACAGCAACAAGGGCCCTAATTTAGCAGTTTCTTAAGTAGGTGCCTTTGATTTAAACACGTGATTCAGCATATTAAATATTTTGGGTTTGTCTACGCAAAGGTCTAGCCCATGCCTATGCTGCAAAGGTCAGTGCAAATTCTTAAGTGTAGATGTTCCATGAAATTTTGTAAGAACATTTCATGTTTAGATGGGTGGAAATAAGTAGACTTTTCCAAAAAGAACTCCACTTAAGCCAATACCTGTAACTGAGCAGTTACACTGGTACAAGTTAATTTTTGAGGGGACCTACTTGCACAATCTATGCAAGGTACTGACTGATCTTTTAAATGTGCACAGTTAATGAAAAGAGTTTTATTATCTGTGTAGGCTGTTGAAAGTTACTGTGTCAAAACGTAAAGTGAAAGCATAACTGGAAAGGAGTTGGCTTGTGGTGGAGCAGGAACCGGTAGGGAAAATATCAAGTCTGGATATATTAAGCTGTCCCTGTGTTTATATACTTCACGTACGTGAGAAATTTAACTTCTGTGCAAAGGTTTTTAACAAACTCTGTCTATTATACGCATGGCAGAACTGAAGTAAAAAGTAAAAATTGTAACTGTTGTGATATAGCTCATCAGCCCGACTTCAGTAGATGGATTTGGATTGTGATACTGTAACTTAGGTAGTATTGTCAGCATTTCCACTATAAAATATCTAAACCACAAGCACAATCTTTAGTTAGAGAAAAAACAATGAAATAAAATTCTTGCTGAATAACATCTTTTCATAGACCTTTAATCAAGGCTTTCCAAAGTTTGATCAAGAATGAAGGCTCCATAAGTTTCTTTTGCCTTGCTGAGAAACACATTGACATCTGTTATTGCCACTGCTGGGAAGGAGAAGCTGCTTCCGATTTCAGTCAGTGTGCTGCCTTGTCCTCAGGAGGGATTAGTTTCTCCTGACATTTTTTTGTTACAAGTGACCAAATTCACTGCTCGAAGGAAAGGAACTTTCTCCTCCCCAACTCAGAGCATCCAAAACAAAAGCAAGAATTTGCCGTTTAGTGCAGGCCTGTCTCAAGCTGTCATTTTGGTTTCTCCTGTTAGTTTGTTTTGTGAGAAGGGAGTGGGAGATATTCCCTATTAAAGCGTTTTACCTTCCTGTACAACTGCTTTTAGCCCTTTCAAACTAAACTAATTTCATATTGGCATGAATTTGGTCAAGATAATGTTGACAGTAGAGCTCTGGACTGTCATGTTGATACTGAGCAGAGCCTTGTAGATGTCATTGTGTTACTGTGTGTTAAAGCTTTGAATGCAGTGGTGGTACTCAAGGTATATGCACACTTGAAAGAACAATAGTGCATCGCTTTGGTTACCTTCCATTATGCAGCTGCACAGTTACAATACCTAGAATTTTCCACTAATTCAAATACTACATTCACCAGGGTTGATATGTGGGCATTGAGCTCTCTAGAGAATGTTTCTCAGTAGTTAGGGAATTTTTTAAACCTTCCTTCTGATGATGACTATAATTATAAAAATTTGAGAAGGAGGAATACTGATGAGTGAAATACTGGAATAGCACCGACTAATGAGAATTATAGCTCGGTGGGGTGTTGGGCGATGATACTCGTTTTTAATGTGTCCGGCCTTCCTGTTGGCATGAGATTGTTATGTCCAAAAAATAGATTGTATGTGTCTCTGTAATCCTGGCATGGCTTTTACTGGGACAGATATGAAGACATTTCTACATATGTCAAAGGCCCTGATGGTTAATCTGAGTTCAAAACGGAACCGTATGTGGTGCAAGGTAGTTACTTTAGGGGAAAAGATGTCATTTGAGAAAGTGTTACTGTTCTTGTGGGCAGTGTTTTTTAAACCAAACTTTGATGATTGAATGACTGGAAATCAAATGAGTCTTACTTGTTTACTTGTTAAAACACAAGCCTAGATTAGAGAACCAAATTCCTAATGTTACCATTTTCTTTGATTTTTATTTAACCCTTGGCACGATGATGGTGTATATCTTACTGGTACTGTGATGTAGCACTTTTATGGCCTCTTTGGGAGGGGTTGATGTTCCAGAGGAGATGTTGAGTTATGAAAAGTCTCTGAGGTGGTACAACGCAAAAGCTAGGACATTGCCTTCCTTTGGAACAGAGTTTGGAAGCGTGGGTGCTTGGCTTCTTCAGACTTCTAGAAAGTCAAATTTTTTTATAATCTTAACTATACTTGTCACACTGATACGTTAATTTGAATCTCTGTCTCACTGAAGAGAAGACTACAGGGAACATTTATAGTGTTCTGTACAGTTGGTAGCAGTCAATGCAGTAGTACGGTCGGTGGATTTCCCTGCTTTTGGTTTCACCAGATGTAATGAGCATCAGAAAAATGTTTATGGTAGTAGAACAGTGAGACTAAAGCACTTAACTAGAGATCGGTAGCAATTCTCCTTATCTTCAGGATGGGTTTGGCTGTAGTGAGTACTTCTTGAAGCGCACCAATGATGGAGAAACATTAGTAGAGGTCAGAAAAGGATTGTTTCCTAAAACTGTATTTGAAAGTGTTGTATGTTACTACTGAGACTGCAATGCTGTTGACATTATTCTGGCCCTTTAAAGAACGACATACTACACTTAGGTAAGCTATAAAACACACTTGGGTTAGAGTTATTCCATGTTTCTGTGGAACAAATGTTGCTTGAGATTACAAACAAGACTATATATATAATTTGTTTTTCATTTGGTTTTCAGTAAGGCAGGTAAAAATATTGTGAAAGTTCACTGGTCAGAACCCAAATTTTGCTTTCATATCCATTTGCTGATGATGGTATGAGGAAGAATAAAGGTTTGTTCACCTTATTTGAAAGAATAACCTGAATCATGTAAGCAAATAAAGTCTGGCAGCCAGTTTATTTAATTTTGTAAAGAAGTTGAACTGTCAAGCCGGAACAGACTGTCCTAAAGGAATGGCTTGGCTTAATAAATTATTGTACCTTAAACTCTGAATGTCACTCTTTAGTGATACTTTTATGATATACTGAACAGATGTACTTTTCTAAGCTGTAAACGAAAATATCCACAAAACCGCTGCATTAAATTTATTAGAATGGTTTTGTAGCCCTTGAAGGGAAAATGTCCTAATTTTAATGTCAAAGAAACTTAGATTGTCTAGTAAGTTGATCATATGCCAGATTGTGCAAATACATACATATTCAACTGGCTGTTCAGAGCCACAGTTAGGTTTTTAGTCAAAGTATCTATGAGTTCACATGGAAATATTTAAAGCAGTGTTCATTCAAGGATGAAAGAAAAAAAAATCATATCCTGGACAACCTTGTAGCAAAATGAGTTTGCAAATATAATCAAAGATACTTGGTATGGTTGTTACAACTAAAGGAGAACATCATCAGCCAGAGGAAGAGCAGAGAGATACTTGTAACCAGAATCAGGACAGAAGCCACCTGACTCTGTTCCTGTCATCAGAGCAAAGCACATAGTTAGCATGGCTTTTTTGGCTGTTTCTGTCATTGCTGGGAGAGCAGGAGTTCTGCTGGGTTGGTGTTGGAAGGGCCCTGCAGGTCAATCTGTTTGACTCCTCTGCTTTAGTCACTTCTGTCTTAGTGTCAAATAGATGTAAACTGTATGGATATTATTTTCAACTAAGCCCCAGATACACTGGTTTATATTTGTCCTGGCTAAGACTTGCCTTGTCTTGCTAACAGCACTCAAACTTCTAAACTTGGTATCTTTCGTATATAAGGTATATCCCTTCATGCATCATTTATCTTTTACCGTATGCCTTAGTTTCCCAAGCTGTAGATGTTATTTTCATGTTTAAGTGTAATTCACCAATTCCCCTACAAGTTGTTTTTTTTAAAAAATCATGAGTTCTGTTTGTACTGTATAAAAAATGTGGGTTTGTTTTCCTAGATGTCTTTGCATTTTCCAGTTTTAGTTTTCCACTTATATTATCCGAGATAGTTATTAACGATTAAATACTGGAATAGCTGAGATAACCTAGCCACGTATTAATTGAAAGAATGTGATTTGTCAGCAACCTGGGATGTTTTTAGCTTGTATGCATTTCAGGATTCCTAACTGTAATATTTTGCAGTACCAGTTATTACTGAGGTGTCAGTTGGTCAGCAAGATTCAGCTTAATTACTTAACATGGTTGTAAGAAAACACTGGTACCAGTGCATTTGGTACTGTGGAATCTGGTTGTAGATCCAAGTTTGTGTATTTAACCCCTCAGTAGAAATAAATGCTTGAAGTGATTTAGAGCAGACTATATGATGCCATACACCGAAGAGTGGCAGTGTTCTCAATATTTTTGTGTTGTTTTCTACACTTGATTTCTTTTTTTTTTGCTGCAGTTACTTTACTAGTGCTTTGTTACATGAAGGTTTACAGTTGAATTGAAATATATAGTATTGATTCCTGTATCTAAATTTAAACTACTAAATTTAGCATAATTGATCTATCAGTGCAAATACATCCAAGAGCACTATTTTAAATTGTGTTTCTAACTTGTTTCTCTGAGGAGATGCATTAAATTTGGATGTACTATAACTTTTGCTGCATTGTTAACATATTGACGATGTCTTTTTATTTAGTATCTACCTGCTCTATTATATATTTTTTCATGATGTTCTATTTGATGCTGAATTTTAGATTATGAGGAAGTTCTTGTATAACTTTCTCATCTGTTTTGAGGAACAACTTTGTGTAAGCAGTCAGGAAAAAAGAAATTTAGCATCTTCTCCCCTATCCCTTCCTCCTGACTTATTTGTTACTGGATCAAAAGTAAGTTAACAAGCAAGAACAAAAGCCCCCAACATTTAAGAAAGCTTACAAGTAGCACATATTTTGAAAGGGACAAAGTCACAAGAAAACACTTGGTTTAGTAGCTTGAATTGTGGTAAGATGGTCTCTCTTTTCATTTAAGCATTCTGTGACTTGTCGGTACTTTCCTAGTTACCTTTAGGTGGTTGTGGAACTTTTTGATGTGCAGGAAAGCTGAACTTGCTCACTCTTCTAGTGAACTCTCAAGTTTCAGCAAAGCAGTAAAAGTGAACTAGTTGTGTTTCTCTGTAAGTGGAAAGTACACTTGAACTATGTCTTAAGATGTGAACTGCATGTTTTCACCCATCTGATTGTGTAATTCATGACTACCCTTCCTTTAACCTCTGAGATGTTTCCTCTGCGAAGTGAAAGCCCCTGGGACTGACTGGGTAACCACAGCAGACTTTTTAAGGCAGTTGCAGACAGAAAACAGTAGCGTGATCCTCCAACAGGCAGTGTGAGCCCACTAGCGTTGGCGGAAGTCTGTAACGAAGCTGCTTACGTTTAAAAACTAGGAAAAAATGACTCTGCTAGAGGCTTCTGTAACTTGGTTTTATTGTTCCAGCTTTGCATGAACCTACTGGGAGACATACTTCTGAAAGTACAGATTGTGAGAATAGTCCTTTCATGAGAAAAAAAAAAACAATTTTGTTTTTCCTCCTAATTTATACAGTGTTACTAGTAACAAGTTTGTTCTGGTCAATGAAGTCTCTTAAAAATTCAGTGATCTTACTCATTTAAGGAACTGCTTCTTTAGGAAGAACTACTTTGTGACTGAAGGTGAGCAGTTTAAAACAGAAAATGGAATTCTTGTTTAAGCATCTTGTCAAGGAAAGACGTGTACTTCCATTCATGTGCTCTGGCTACTGGATTTTAGCTGTATATGAATTTTCATAAGACTTTGGTTAACACTTTTTCCCTACGCTTTACAAAATGCATTAGAATCCAGTGAATTAGTATGCCCTGGTAGGGTGTTTTCCTTCTGTGAAATTATATTTTGAGTATCTCAAGTGAAAGAAAGTAAAAGCTTCCGTTAAAAATATTGTAGTAAATGGGACCGAGAAAAATAATGAATAGGTCACATGCAGTAAACAAATCCGTATATATTTGTTCCTCTTATCACATAGTTTTTCTGGAGGCTTTAAGCCTCCCCTCCTTTATTCCTATATATAATGCTCAACAGTGTCGTTTCCAAAGAGAAAATGATTCTAAAGTCCTAATTAACGTGCTGTTCGATTCACAATATTGTTTTTACTTCAGTCTGCTCTCCATACTACTAAGCAATTACATTTTTCCATTTGCTCTCTTTTGAGGAAGTGCTCAGAGAGAACACACAGGGATTTAACTCTAAGTGCATTGCCTACAGTTGTATGGAAATATTTGCAACTGGACTTGGGAGAGTACTTTTTTAATTTTTTTCTTTTCCCGTAGGTGATAATTTTTTAAAAGTACAAAGAACATTTCTCCTTTCCAAGATGTAAACATCAGTTTGGGTATTCTGAGAGACATCTGCTGGTGTCTGTCAGAAAAATGAATGAAAGAAATCATGTCACATGTCTCTTGCTCACAGTGACATGCAAGTGGAAGTTCTGTCTGGGATGGATTTGAGTAGCTGTGTAATTAGTAGAAATGGCTTCCCTTGTCAGAACACCTTCCATTGTCCATATTGCCTATCTAAAGGTATTGAAAGAACAACCAGTTTTCATGACTAAAGTTCAGCTAGTGTCTGTGGTTAGAGATATTCAAAAGACTGGATTGCTGGGATGGCAGTTATGGGAAAGATTTGGACATCTTGGGAAGGCACGTTCACAGCTAAAGGTGACAGAACGATCTTTCAATGTGGGAGAGGAAGCCAAGCTGTCTGGGAGAGCAGCTATTGTTTAAGAGGCTGTGCAAATGGAAGGGAGGAAGGAAATGAGCCCTTTTACTTCAGGAGTGTTATGGCAGCTGAGAGAGCATCTAATCGTGTCTTAGAGATTACTCTTACAAGTTGTCAGCAAGCAAGAAAAGGGGGTTGAGTGCTAGGAGTAGCTGAGGAATCGTGTGAGGTCTCCCTCTCAGCCCTTCCAAATAGTCTCCTGGGGGCGATGTTACAGAAACACTAGATTCTTGCATTTTACCTGTGCTTTAGAAAATAAATGGGCGAACAGAGATTTTTCAACATTTTGTAACTCAGCCTATGGCTTTCATCAGTGTTTTGAAACTTCCTTTTTTTCGTCACCTGCTGTTTGTTCCTGTTCCTGGCTGATACTGGCATTTGGCAATTGAGTACTCTTTAGGAGCCTTACTGCTGGATGTGCCTGGGAACTGGATGTGTCTCGAGTCCAGTTACTAGTGACCTCCTGTTGCTGCTGATCCAGCTGACGCTGTTTCTGGTGTCTGTTGCCTGGGCGTTACATGGCTTGTCTTGCTCCAGTCCCGGATTTCAAGTCATCTGTTTTGTCTGTCATCTGTGGACATGGTAACAAAGCTTCAGTGATATCTCAGTTCTCCTGTAAATGGCAATCCAATGTACCAAAGCTGAGTGCTAATGTTACTAATCTCTTGTTAAGTACACAGTATTAGCTTTCTGGTTTTCTTCATCCATTGTGAAAACTGGAAACAGTACTGCCTGCGTACGGCTCTTTTGCCTTTATGCTGCAGGTGAAGAAGGCTTGAGAGAAGGGCTTCCCCTTTATCCTCTTGCCTTAAGTGAGGAACACAGTCTGTCAGTTGGAACCACATAGCTTGTGTGGGATGCCCTTTGGGGGCCATAAGGAGTTTTCTGGAATAAGCGATCCCATGTTCCAACTGTACAGATTGAGAGGAGCAAGCAGTGTTGCACTGTCCTATGCAACGAGATCTCCCAGGAATGACTCTCTTGCAAGCCACATCTGCCCAGGGTTACAAGTTGAGGTCATTGCTGGGGGTTGAGAAACACCACCCTCTGCTCTTCTAACAAACAAAAAGTTCTAGCAGTGCTTAAAAGTGACTTTTTTGGATGAGTATCATGAAATATTCAGCTCTACATCTGTCTTAAAGTGTTAATTAAAAGTGTGGAGGCCAGGAAGATCTATGTGGGAACGAAGTGAGTAAGACTACATTGGAATCTCTTTCACTGGATTTCTGGAACTGTCCCTTGTTTGTGGCTTTACGAAGGAAGTGGATCTGAACTCTGGATAGAGCCATTTAGAGTACTGGACATGAAGGAATTTGGCATAAAATGCACCAGCTTTCAGAAATGATTAATGACCAAAATAAAACTGAATTTAAATTTTTAATCTGAGATCCTGCTTGCTGACCATACTGCACATTTGGGAGCCAATGAAGTGCTCAAAGCACCTGGTTTGAAACAAGTATCTACAATTTCTCAGGCATGTGTGTTATTCAAGTAAAATGATCACATCGAACAGGTATTTTTTCAATGGAGATGAGTTACTCTGCTGGGAAGGAAGTCTGAATTAGCTTTAAACTTGTGAGTTGTTGAACATAGTTTGAGTTATTGCTGTGAACGTGAGGATCAGGTCATCAGATTCTTATAAAGCAGCTCCATCAGGCCTGTACTGAAATACCATGTATTTTCTGAAGTGTGTGAAAATATTTTCAACTTATTTAGACATGTAATCAAAGTTCGTGTTTTGCAATTTATGGGCTTCTGTTGTTCAGAGTCTACTTTTCTCTCTGTATCTGGAAATATGCTATTAAACAGGAAGGACGTGTACTTAAATGAGTGATATATTCATTATATAAAAGCAGATAAATAGAAATTCAAACCTGTAGGCATTATGTCTGACATTGATCTTGTACTTGTCACCACGCTATGTCACATTTCTTGCTATTTTAAAATTCAGTGCCTCCCTTTAAAAGGGGTGTAGGAGCAAGTGCTGAATTTTGTTAGCAGATTGGCTTTTAATAGAGTGGAATGTTTGCCTGTATATGTAAATTTTTATCCTATATTTTACAGCTGAATTAGTGCATTGAGGCCTAATTTACCCATTTTCCTCTCCAAGCTACATTTCTTAAAAAGGAAGTCCTTAGCTGTTTGAGCCTTAGAACCTTTCTGTAGCAGTACGGGGTGAAGCGTTCCCTGTTGTAGAATGGTTATTTTTTAAAAAAAAATTAACTACTGTATTTTTCAGTTAAGCTTGTCAAGAGATAGGATTTGCATATTTGCTCAGAACTTCTGTCCTTGGTCCACAACTTTGTTTCCTAAGGCAAGACTAACTTTCTCTGTGCTTAAGGTCGTCTCCTGGTAGTTTTGTTGACCATTGCTTTAGCCCTTCCACAGTAAAGTTAGTCATTGACTTCATCCACAATTCTGTGTCAGCAGAACTTGACAAAATCAAGGTAAATCCTTGGTTTTCCAACATGCATGTGATTTTGTGTAAGTACTACTAAGTCTTGTGGTTGCTTTGAATATGTATATGCGTGTTTGGAAGGGGAAGTGTGTGGAATTTTAATCTACGCTCAGCCTTGACTTTACTGTGATTTGTTTTGATCACTTTAAATTACACTGTTGACATCAATTAGATCAAAGTCAAATCAAAATAAACTGCTTTTAAAAATGTAATAAAATTGATATCTGCAGATTGATAACTTCAAGCAATGAAATTAACTTTAGACTAGGGACTTTCTGTGGTGCATTTATTAATTCACTAATACCTTTATTAAAAGCTGTGTTTTAAAGTTTTACCCGCCCAGGATTATTGCAACACATTTATCACTGTTGTAGGTGGTCCACATTAGAAACCTATACAGTTTATCTTGCTTAGAGAGGACGAAGGCCAACGGGAATGCCATCTGTACTGTCCATCACCTTTGGCTACAGCAAGCTGAACAGTTACCTTCTAGGAGCTGACCCAGCTAAAATACTTCAAGAGTGAATACACAGATCTCTTGAGAAATGATACTGTGTGGCTGCCCCAACACTGGTAATGGCTGGATTCATGTAAAAGTTGTCCGGTAATGTTGATACTGAACCTCTGAGTACTTCTACAGATGATCCAGAAAGGAAAATCAAGTGAAATAGTCAAGTGGATAACTATCAGTGGTGAAGTATAAATAGTGTAAGAATTTCCAAGTGTTCTGTCTTCACAGTACCTACTTTTTCACAAGTAAGCCTTGCTCTTCAGTTTTGCAATCTATATCAACTTGAAAGTACTCCCTGATTTTAGAAAGTGGTATGTCTATACTCTCAATAAAAGGTGAGGAATGGAAAACTCAGATACCAAGAAATATTCCAGATTTCCTTCATACATCTTTGCTAGAACTTTGCCTCTTGTTGTGATACCGTCTTCCGTTTTGAATGGTGAAACCAATGCCCTTAATCTGTAGCTCATTATTATTCATTAGGCAGAGTTGCCAGTAAGGAATTGTAAGGGATGTAATCTGCTTTCGTCAGTGCACAAGTGTAACAATGATTTTCATGCAAATTGAAAAGAAGCTACATCCAAAAGAACACAACTGCCTGTCAAGCTTGGTAAATGGTATTAACATAAAAACCAATATCTTTTTCACAAAGCTGTTTTTCCAGAGCATTCTTTATCCCTTTCTTCAAGAAGCAGTTTTGTTTCATTCATACACAGGTTGAATCTGAGTGTCCTAACAAATAGGTGCTGTTTGAGTTTCCCTAGTCTGCTGTTACTTAATGTATGGCACCTTTTTGTAAAAGAACACTAGTGTATCAAGCAGTGACTTGGTGATACTGAGCTTTCTTATTAAAAATAGGCTTATACTGAAAGAATATTATAAACCTAACTCACATCTAAATTTATTGTGCTTTATTGATGTGACATGCTTGGAAACAAACTTTCAGTAAATACTTTTCCTTTAAATTATTCTTTGTGTAGTTGCTTTAAAAGCTTTTTATCTGAGGTTTAAGTACTAAGATAGACTAACAACCCCTCACACTGCCAGTATTCCTGTAAAGTCTTGTTGTTTGCAGAGTAGGAGCTGAAACACAGAAAATAAATAACTTCTCCGTGGTTGTGCACGAGTAGTTTGTTACACCGTATTTCTGATCTTATGCTGACTTTGTGTGTGAAGTGAGGAGTCTTAATTTGACTTAAGGCAGAGTCAGTGTGGGAAATGGCAAGCTTGTTAAAGGAATGAGAGGCAACAGGATTGTGACTTGCTGAGCTGAACTGTTCTTCAGAGAAGTCTCAATTCACAGTGCAGGCAAACTAGTCTGTCCCTCAGAGGGAAGACGAAGGATGAAGAGTCGTCCTAAAATATTTAAATACAAACAGCCACTTTTGGGAAAGATGCGACTGCTGAGTTTTCATTGTGCTGCTGAAAATAGGCTACTTTGTGCCATGTGTCTGTTCTATTTTATTTAAAACTCCAGCTTCTGCCCTTATCTGTTTTTACAAAGGTGACTGCCAACTAATTTCTCTTGTTCCCAAAATGCTGATCCTCTTCTGCTTGTAAGAAACAGTCCATTGTATATTTCAGCTATTATTTTTTAAGTGAATGGATGCAGACTGCTTTAAAAGGTTTAACGATGATCTGCTGCTGCCACTTAGAGCTCCTTCTGACCAGCTCTCTTCTATTTGACCCAAGACAGGTAGAACATTTTTTATCATGGATTTTAGTATTCTGTGCAGAATCTCTTAGGTATGGTAACAAGAACTTTGAAACATTTATGTTGGAACACAAGTAGAAATGCATAATCTTTTTCTTGAAATTCTTATTAGATGAGTTTTGGGAACTGTTACTCTTCTGCCAAATGTGGTAGAAATAGTCCAAAGTATATGGAAGCTGTGGGGATTGTACAGATGTGCACAACTGCTGTTACCCTGCCTGGTACGTGGGGAAGCTAGACTCAAGTAGATACTCAGTTTGCCAGATAAAAGTGAATATGTGTAAACTAGACAACTGAAGTGGCTTTTGGGGTTGTGAACTGGATGGACAAAGGGATGGGCAGTAATTACATAACTCTACTTTCAATCATCTGGTGTTTATCTGAATGATTCTTGGCAAGGATTTCCTCAGAGGAAAAGTCAAAACGTGCTTTCGTATGGTATCCCATATATTTAATAAGACTTTTTTTTTTTAGGAAGCTAGAGTGCAGGAAAAAAGAAAGCTATTGTTACTCTTCTCAGGAAGGAGATTAATGACTTGTGTAAACATATGTTGTGGCAATGTTTTTGGTGAAGAAAGGAATAGATCAGAAGAAGAGCTGGAAGAGCTTGTGTCAAGGCAAGAGTGGAGATAAGGTGTGCTAGGTATAGTGATAGCATACTGGAAGGTAATTATAAACATGAATGTCAGGGTAAATGATAATAAGGATTTTGGAAATACCTGTTAGATCACATTCTCTTCTCCAAGTTCTTTGCCTCTTACTATGTTTAAGCCTCTCTTCCTGTTTGTGTTTTTGTCATAGGAAGTCTGCCTGAGAGCGCGCACATGAGTATATGTACGTGCTCACTCATGGCTATGTGCTTTTCCCTCCTGGGGGCGGCTGGTGCTTTGGGAAGATTTGGTGAGGTTTTTCAGCATACTGCAGCGTGAGGCGCGCTCTGTTTTCTTGGTGAATGGCCCAGGACGTGGAGGGGCGGGGGAGCACATGCCTTTGTGAACCTCCTTTCCTAGTTTTGCCGGAGGGACTGGCACGTGGGTAAGCGTGAGAACAGGGGTGTTGGAAATCAGCAGCCTCGCACCAGCCCTGTTGTAGCTGAGAGGGAGAAGTACGGCCCCAAGTATGGCTGTATTTTGGTAAAAGGAGGCAACTTCTTTGTCATTTGCTTCCATGGCCTTTTTCGTTGCTATAGTAACATTAGGGAGAAGCAAAGGGGCCAATTCACACCTTTGTAAATTTGCCTGTTTCGTCTATCCAACTTTGGGAAATTTCTTTGCTCTCTTGAATTGCCATGAAATTATATCTAAAACATGAAGATTCAGAGTGCAATGAGACACCAAATTTGGACTTCTTTGACCCTGCGATAAACAAATAAAGCATGTATTGTGAATTTTACAGACACTTCCAATCTCTTGCAATATGCTCTGATTGAAATGATGATTCTGCTGCACTGGTTTGTATGTGTGTGGTGGGCAAAGAATCAGGATGGGAGGATCTGTGCATGTTTGAGAAGGAAAGCAAGATGTAGTTCAAAGTCTGTGTTATAAAAAAGAGAGAAAAAGCTGAAGCATGCAGGACTTCTCTTGCATGCTCAGAGTTACTGTAGTGTAATAAAACTTGAGATTTCGTGGCCCATACAATGTGAGACGACTTCTTACTGATTCACTTGAGAGTAGACACAGGAAGTGCATTTCTACTCCCCTTGCAAAAAACCAAAACCAGAATCTATTTAGTAAATCAGTTGTGTGTCTACTTTATTGTATTTGAAGTTTTCCAGTGATAATTTGTGTGGCTCGGGGATGACAGCAGGGAAATGCTGTACGTAAGTGTTTTGAAACAAATTTTGTTGTGCCCTCTTTGACTGATGTTATGTACGCTGTGGCTGTCTGGAAATTGTGCCGTACTCTGCTGCCTAAACTGGCTGTCAACTCAAACGTTTGTTCGGCTCTACAGAAAGGATTTCTTTGCTTCATTTTGCAATTGTGGAGTTATAGTACTATCCAGCACTCTCATTTCTACTTTCTGATAGTAGAAGGTTGTGTTTCATTTCTAAGTACTGGGGATCCCCATGGCAAGAGGCTCCAGGACCCTGCAGTACTGTGCAATGTGGAAAAATACTGAGGCTCTCAGATTTGCACTTCTTTTCATCTGATATAAAGGTGGCAGTGTTAACTGTCTTTATATTGCAATTACTGTTTTGCAACTGTGTTCACATAGCTTTCCGGTCTCTATAGCTACCTCCAGCACGATTAATGTAATTCAGACTTTCTCAAATGCTTCCCAAAGTTTCCGCTTTGGGAAAGGGACAAGCCTTTACTTTTCATGTCTAGAATTTAACTTTCCTGAGTGATTTGGAGGAGAGAAGAAAGGTGCGGAACAATGAGGAGTTGTTAGCACGGGATAGCTCGAAGTCAGAAGTTCTGTTTCCCTTGATTTTGCTATCCTGTTGATCTGCAGTGGTTCTTTAATACTGATAGCTTTATCACTGATTAGTGTTACTTGAGTTTAGCCATTCTTTCCATTGTGCTTCCCACCACCTGGGTAGATCTGTCTGTGGGAAACATAAAGCCATCCTATTTGCTTTCTTCAAAGCCTCTTCACTCTGCTGTGGTTCCTGTAAAGTGCTGCCATTTCGTTATGGTTTGGCACCTGGTGGGCTGGAATTTTCAGTTGTTCTATGTATGGTGTTTTTTTAATTGTCTTTTACCTGTTAATAATGTAATATATAAAATTTTCACGAAGCAGTGAGCTCTGTAGAGCAAGAGTTGATTTTTCACAATAAAGCTATAATGGTTAAAAGCTTATTATTTACGCTGTTATGAAAAAATACACTAGTGTGTTCCTGTGTTTTACAGATACTATGAGTCAAGTAAAGAATACTTTTGCAAATGTATTTTTTAAGACATTGCATAGTGTTTGAAATAACGGATTAAAACTTTTACAGGTGTACTCATGCTAATGTGTGAGTTAGAGCACCAGCATCATCCTTGTAAGACAAGAATCACAGGATTAATAGCAGATAACATGGAAGGAAAGGGAGCGAGGGGGGGAAGAAAATACCTGCTTTCCAAAGAAAGGGAAAGAAATACCAATTTGGGTGTTAGAGATTTACACCTATTTATCTGTTGTTTTTAAATGATATAAATACATATAGATTACTTCTAGACTTCATAAAATATCCATGGGGCTTTCCTAAGGTTCCTGTTAGAATCAACAACTTGGATCGTAGCTGTAACAGTTCTCTTGAAGTGTACACAGTTGCATGAAACACTGGGAAGAAACCAAGTTTTACTGGATTATAAATTTTACTGAATATTTCCCTTGTAATTTGTTTGCTTTGATGAAACTAACATGTTTGAAAAGAAGAATGTAAAAGTAGCGAGGCTGCCCCGCAGATTTCAGACATGGGTGCTGAGCATACTCATACAAGGATGTGTGCACGCAGGTTTGTACCGGGGTATGCCTTGGCTATTTTAAGACGTGATTCTTGATTTTACCCAGATTAATAACTTATTTAATTAATTGCATATCTTGCAGGCAATCTGTCTTCTATTAATGTCTGTCTTCTTTTGAATAGAAGCAAGTCACAGTGCATTTTGAGGAATGCAGTATGTTACGACTGGCAAGTTACAGCAAGTTCATCTCTTATTCTTCCCAAGTCCTGAGGATATTTAATAAACAGCATAGTTTAGACAAGTCTAGAAAATTAGTGTAGCTAATTAATAGCCTTTACTATTGTAGTGATTGAAATTTTGAAGCCGACAACAGCGGAGAAAGAGCCGTGTGGATTGAATGTCTCTGTAATAGTGGGAATGGAAGCAGCCACATGTTGTGGTTCCTTTGAAACTCAGTGACTTCCACTTCTGTCTGCTATAACTAGAGCAGATCAAATTATTCGTAATAAATAATGGAATTAATTTTGCATGTGGGTGTTTGCACGAGTTTAACAAAAAGCATTGTTTTACAGAGGTTGAAGGCGCGGGCAAGAAGCGCATTGCCTTAGGAGCTCTTCTCCAAGTCCTTGGACTGTGCTTTGTACTGTGTTGTTACAGTCCGTATGAATGATGGGCATGCTGAGTTACACTGTGCAATGCTGCTTCTACACTTTCATTAGTTTAGTGAAGCATTAATAAGGGACAGAGACTCTGTCTTGTATTACTGGAAGATTGCTGGGCAGACTGCATGACGTTTTGTGTAAGTTCCCTTTCAGTCTCAATAGGTGCTAGGGGTCTAAAGACTACTTCCAGGCTTTGCATAAACAAGTCTCTACAAGTGATTTGCAAGGTCTGTGGTTTCTGTGGACTTTTTTTGGTAAATTAAAGAAAACAAGCTTTCTTGGGAACTCTGCAGTGCTTTTTAATTCTATCAGAAAGAAACCAAAGCAAAATAATGAGTATAAAAGGTAGTCAAAATCAAAGTTTTGTTTGTAGTAATAAGTAGCGAGAAGGGAAGAAAACACAACTTTAGCTTTCAAATGACGGTATTTTTCCTAAATGCAATAAAAGTGCTGTGCTTTTATGATTTTTATATCTGATGTATGAACAAAATGTGCATGTAAATATATTACTGCTTCACTGCCCTTTCCAGTAAATGTCTTGCATTCAGCTCAGTTTTGTTATTACAGTGAATGCAGNGTCGTCTTTGGAAAAAAAAAATCAGTTATAAGTCTGAATCATGCTCTCATCTGGAACTGGAAGCTCTTCTGAGGGTTTCAAGTAGGGATCCGTGGGGTAATAGGAGATTCTGCAGTCCTACAATAGATTTGATGGCTGCAGTTATTAGTTTAAGAATAATGATTTTGTTTCTTCTATTAGGCCTTTTTCAAGATAGAATGGAATCANTTGTTACCTTGATGAAGGTAGGGTTGAAGCTCGGCAGGTATATACTCTTGATTCCTGGTTTGCTCAGGCCAATGTTCCAGAAAAACATCTATAAAATCTGGAAATTGTGGTTAGATTTCTCAATCCCCCGCTTTTGCTGTGGTCAGAAGTATGAAATTTCCTCCTTGATATCTGATNTGAAGATAGGATAAGCAGCAGTACTATACCTTAAGAATGTATGACCTGAAGCCCTTTTTTATCGTCTAACTTCTGATAAAGGCCTCAAGTCTTGGTTGACTGTAGATGCTTGGTTTTGGTGAGGGNTCAGAAGTATGAAATTTCCTCCTTGATATCTGATGAATTGTAACATTTTAGCCCTTTTGTTGAATAAAAACTTAAAATAAATAGATTTTATAATGTTATTTTATGAAGCCTGTCAGCTTTCTGGATTTTGAAACCATTATTCTCTGGATTTATCGTATGCAGTGTTTATTTGTTTGTTTTTAGTTTCTCTAGCATGACTAGTGTTTTTTCTTTTCCTGTTCTGTCTGGAGTTGCTAATCACATGAAAAGTAGTCTCCATAATAAAGATGTGGCAGCAGAGCAGTGTTTTCCTTNTGTAGACTAGTGCCCACTGCCATTTATTGTAGTTATAAGGAATTAAAATGGGAAATCAATCTAAGTTTGCATGGAGCAAAACCAAGTGTTTTACTGCAACAGTGACTTAAAGAAACTGTAGTAGATAAAAGTGCAAAGCATGTGAAGAGTATGAATCAAATCTGAAGTGCTCTTCCTCCTCTGTATAAGCACTGTGCAGCCCACACATCAAAATTTTCCCCATGTCTCACGCTTCTCAAATGTGAAATACTTTCTGAAATTCCATTTCAGAAGAAAAGGGTAGTTACTGCAGTTGAATGTGCACACAGGCTCTGAGCAGTTCTTTGTTAAAATAATTTATTTTATTATTTTAAACATAGCTGTTTAAAATAGCTAGAAACTTTGGGGTTTTTTTTCTAGATTTGTAAGTAATATAGCAGTGTAATGTTTTGACATTGGAGGGCAAATTGTTTGGTTTGCATTCATGATAGGGTCTAATCATGTAAGAACAGGCACCTCAGCCTTCTAAAGGAGATGGTTTGTTTAGGGATCAGTAGGCACTATAGTCTCTCTGGCTTCCCTGCTCCCCTAGTTCCTGGTCTACTCCCTTTTCCTCTGATCTCCTTATCTGTTTTTTCAAAGTTACTTGAGATTTAACTGTAATGTAGGGGACTGTATTCACTGTTTGACTTGCTTAATTGGTTTTAGTAATCTTTTTTATACCGTCCAATCTGAAATGCTGTCCTAGGTTACCACCTGAGAACACGTACAGCTTGCAAGCAGTAGTCACACAAGTAACTTTTTATACCTGGCTGTGCAGAAGTGCAAGGTTTGACATGAATAGAGCTACTTATGTGCTTAAAATCAGGAGTCTCGTTGAAGCTGAGCCAGTGTCTCTGCTAGATTTCCACTTTCCAGTGCCTGCTGCCAAGTGTATTGGAGCTGTCTATAAATAGTTGATGGAATTTTTGAGTGTGGATAAAAAAAAAAGTCAGGTTCTTTTCTGTCCCCACCTTTTCAAACTACAACTAAGAGGCTTTAATTATTAATTTAAAAATTTGTGTTTTAATGACAGACTCAATTAAAAAATATTTTTGTGGGATTTACAGATGTGACCAAATGTTTTGAGTTTGTTTTGGTTTTTTTTTTGCCACTTGCAGCATTAAATCGAGAGTTTCTATAGTTACTACTCTACCTTATCTTTTGCAACCCAGGATAAAGGAACCTATGATTGTTTTTCTAATTTGGTGTGCAAAAATCTTTCAGAAATGTTTTCTGTTCTCTGTCTTGTGAGAGTCTCTGCTGCTGGTACACCCAGAGAAAAGGTGTGTGTTGCATTAAAGAGCCAAGTACAGTACTTCTGGTTGCTTTGTATGTTTGATTGGCGAGAAGGAAGAGTGGAAAGTGACTGAAAAGCCGCACCTATAGAGCAGGAATTTGAGAGCTCGCACTGTAGACTGCAGCATCTTCCACATTTTCTTAACATATCCCAGGGGTGCTGAGAGCTCTGTTTCGATACTCCAGCATCATCTGACTGGCAGCATCTATGGTAGATTTGCATTACTTTAGTACTTGGTTATGATTTACGTGGAATTTTGTAAATTTGTGTGTGTGCATTGTAACAGCGTTCACAATTGGTGTAATATTAGTAAATAATGTATATAGTGCTTAATGAATCAAGAAGGAGAATTTGCGTTGCTCATACTAAGTGACTATGGTGACTCTGAAGCTTCTGCCTGAAGTTGAGGTGGAGCCTCCCTGGCAGCACTGAAGAACAGAGCGCACACATAGGATGTTGGGTAGCTGGAAGTGTCTCTGCATTGGCACATCCCGCAGCCTGGCAGGAGCAGATCCATGGAACAAAACAAGTTATGCTGAAGATCTGTTGTTTGCTCTGTATACATTGCTGAAGGGTTTTCCTTGGACTAGCTCTAGTGTGGCCCAGAGGACTGAGTGCCAGTAGGAGTGTTTCATCTAAAAGGAATCCAGTTTGATGGTTCTAAGGCCGGCCACAGTACACTGCGAACCAAAGCACAGGAAGTGGAGCGGATCAGGAGATTCAGAAGCATGCTCCTTGTCTGAAGTAAAATACTAATGTATTTGTCTAATGTAGAAAAATCCCAAGTGAACACCAAAAAGTTATCAGGAAAAAAGGATATATTATATTTCGGTAGAGAAGCTGATGAAGCTCTCATGACCAGATCTCCATATATTCTTCAGATTCAAAGCATTCACTTATGTAGTCAACATTGATTTTTTTTTTTTGAGTACCTGTTTAATAGTCAACTTTTGAAGAACAAACAAACTTTTAGAAAAATTTTGTTAGGAGGAATACTGTCACAATGCTAAAGAATGTAAAAGTAGAGTATTTTTCTTTGGAGATTTTAAGTCAGTGTTACCAAGATGATAGGAATAAAAGTATTTGCTGTTGTTCATTTGAGTACTGATTACCTGTGGGTTTAGGCTCTGTACAGTGAATGTAGATTTGGAAACTGGCTGTGTTTTTATTCATCAAGAGGTGAATAAAAACCTTTTACTTTTCAGAAGTATCATGCAGCTACATGTCATTTAAAGTCCCCATGTAAAGAGGAAAGTAAAGTACGAGAGGGTGATAGGAAAATGCAGTGTTGGACAACAGGTTTTAAGTGTACAGCGTAGACTTGTGGCAGCACAATACCCATTGGTGGTTGCTAAAATTAAAAATCAAACCTACATAAAAAAAATCCAGAATAGATCTCTAGTTCATCTTAGTTTTCTAAATAAAACTACATCATAGTTGATCTCAAATAAAAATGGACCTACATAAAATAACAGCATTGAGTATTATAAACAAATTCTGTGCTTTATCTGTTTTTGCAGTGAAATTTTATGTGCTTATTCCCTGCTTTTGTATCATAAACACAATGAAATAAGACACTCTTTCAGTATAGTTTCATCTGTCATTTTTATTCTTTCCTTAATTAAAGAAATTAATTATGACATTGTAGCATTTGAGTATAGAACACTTTCTCATTTGGAGTGAACATTTGCTTTCACTGTTAGACATTTTAGATATATTTACTGTATCTTCTTTGTAGCAGATGTTCTTTGGTTACAGAGATTTGGAATAAATCTTGTCACTCAGTTGCTCAGCTTGCCAATAGTAGAGAATTCTGACCTCTGCACAGCAGTAAGGCTTTCTGTCAATGATTGTCTATTGCATGTGTAATTTTATATTAAAAGAAATAGTTATTCTTCCGTTACATAAAGGATAATTTACATCTTGCTGGCCAGCTTAATTCTGTTTTACAAATGACCACCTGAAATTCCTATGACTCCAGTACATAACCCTAAGGAAATATGGAAAAGAACTACACATAACTAGTTAACACCAAAGTGTTGATTGACAGACTTTGTATTATTTATTTTTCAATAGTTCTTGCAAAGATTCTTCAACTATACTGGAGATTATTGATCAGTTAATGCCTAAAAGGCAATGCTGTAACTTCTCCTGATGCTTTTTTGATTGCCTTATGTCATGAAGTAGGTGAACTTACGCAAAAGTACGTGTTGCACTTTGTTCAGGAAGTAAGCAGCGGTTGGGCGTAGCACAAAAAGTTCTGGTCAAACTTGCAATGCACTATATAAAAAAGAACAAGACAGACATGAAAATATAAGATGACTGTGGATCATGAATCTTATCTTCGGTTGTTAACTGAAATACATATTGGTACATGGACATGTTAATTTGATTTCGTGGGTATCTCTAATCAATATGATGCGGTGATCACAATCTAAGCCATCGGAAGGTGAGAAATAATAAAATGGTATCACCTGTAAAGGCTGTCACTAATTTCTGTAGGGATGTGCTGCTTTGCTTTGTTACTGAGTATAGAGAATATATAGGTGTTGCCTGGCTTCAGTGGACTCTCTACTCTGATGCACCTTGATTTGAAGCATTCATTGTAGCAATGAGACTATTTCATGAACTGTTCTGGGAGGGTAAGTTTCAAATGTGTAGACTACTCATTTTTATTTTTTAATTTCTATTTGCTCCGCTTTCGGTTCCTTGTCTCTTGTAATGTTGAAGCTGCACGTATAGCTCTCTTTCTGTCTTTTGAGGAAGACAAAGTGTGAATTTCTGTAATACAGTTTAGCAGTGGTAGGAGAACCCACTTTGCACAGACAGAAGAGAAAGCAGAGGAGAAAAACACATTCTTAGAGACTTTTCTAGGTTATAAAGGATGAAAAACCAAGTCTAGTCCCTTTCATACTCTCATGTTCATTTGAGATTACAGAAAAGGTTGCTTTTTCTCAGTTGCATAATCTCGATTTACTGCGTACTACTCCTTTCGCAGTCCAGGGGAGTTTGGCATCAGTATGGCCATGTATGTGTGTTGTTACAGTATTAAATCCCCGCAGCTAATGCATTTGATTGTTAAACTACCGTGCATTTACAAATATAGGTGGAAAGTGTTCAGGAGGTGAGATTGTAAGCAATGAGCCAAAAGACTGAGGAGGATCCTACCTAATTTTTGGAGCTCATTAACTGCAGGTGCTCTACATGTAAATAATTCAGTACAGGATTTTGGGTTACATACTGAGCACATGTTTTTATCATAGATGGTTTGAGTGGGAAGGGACCTTTAAAGATCATCCAGTTTATCTGAAGGAGGATGGTGGTAGTACTTTTTCTGTTGGTCTCCTGCATGCCTTGCTCTGAGCTGTAACATCTTAACCTTAGATTAACTGTAGGTACAACAGGTAGGCAGTTAATCCTTGCACTTGTCTCCCATAGACTCAGCAGATGAGTATGACTGCAGTTCAGCCTGACACGGCGTCTTCAGGTGGAGCTTGTTTCTGTACAACTGTGCTTAGGTATTTGCAGGAAGTCGGAGGGTGGGATGGCCACTGGGTGGGGCTGCCACAAAATGTGCTAACAAAAGGGGTCATTTCCAAGAAGTGTGCTGGAATATTAGAGAAGCATCATGGATGTTTCCAGCTTCCATATCTCTAGCTCAAGAAGGATATTGCTATTTTTGGACTAGGGCATCCCAGGACCGTTCTTAAGTGGCTTTTTAGTGGGGTGATATGTAAGGCAACACCATTTTTTTCATGGAAGCATATAGTAGGATTCTTATTTAGGTAGCATCATCCAAACTTGGTCAGTTAGAATAAAAATTTATTGAAGATTAATGCAAGGTAACTTCAGCTGACAAGAGGTAGTGTAAGCAAGTTAAGCTTACTCTCTGTAAGGAACAGAGTGGACAGGAATTCGGAGAGTAGAATGAAGAAAGGAAGTTTGGTCATGAAGTACATTGTCTAAAGCAAGTTGAACAGGTACCACAATAAAGGGTGTTTGGAAATGCATTATATACAGGAAGTGTTGATCTCTTGTCCCTCTGATAATTGTGGTCCAAGAGAAACATCCTGTCCAGTCTGCTTCTGTAGCATTCGTTACGCACCACAGTACCTTTTAATGAAGGGTAGTTCAGAAAAATCTCTCTAGGCCGTTTAGTTATAGCGGTTCCTCAATTTATACAGTTCTTTTTATAGGGGGATTATCATTTGGCCTTTAAAGGTAATGACAGAAGCTTAATCTTAATATAGAGGAATTTAACTTCAATGGAGATAACGTGTGTATGTTTGGTTGGTTTTGGTTTCTTTGGACAGTGATTACTTGGTCAAACATCAAAAATAAAGGTAGCTTAAGTGTATTTGTCACTATGGATTTCTTTTTTCCTTTTCATTTTTCATTTCAACAGTCAGTTTCTCTGTAAAACAATCTGGATTTAACTGAGTCCTAAGATACCTGATGTTCTTCCAAACAAGTTATGAAATTCAATTTTACGATCATGGTGGGTAAAACTGCATGTACCAAATTTTTTGAGTGCTCTTTTACAATATTTATCACTTCACTGTGCGTTTGTATTACTAGTTTTAGCCAAATTGAAATTAAAATGGGAGTTTTTAAGAGTCATTTGCCATCTCAAATCAGTATTCAGATAAACTTGTTCTTTATCTGAAACCTCAAAGTTCATATATCCGGAATGCAGAAGCTTATCTTGTTTAATCTGAATGTTTTGATGAAGAGGAACACTTAATTATTGGGGGAGGGAGAGGGTGTCTGTGTGGCTATGCTTTTTGAAAACTCCATGGACTAAAACTTCAAGGAGATGCTCACTTCAGGGCTGTGGGCTTAGCTTTATCCTCTGAAGGTGTATGCAGGTAATCCTTTGAGCCTGATACTGATCCCATTTTGAGAAGAAGCTGTGCTGTGTAGGTTGTGGAGAAGGAGGGATCTAGGGGGTAACCTCCTAAAATGAAGTCTGCTGTGTTGTGGTTCGTATCCACACTAGTCTGAGCATCACTGCTACTGTCTAGGTTCATATATATAGAATGTGGCAGCTGTTTTTTTCAAGCATCATTTTTTTCAAATGTGAAAGCGTTGTCTTTTCCACACTTGCTGCTTCTAGTTTTCCTCTGCAGTTTCTTTGGAGTGTTTGCTGCCGTGACATTTTCCTTGTTGCCAACCCCGTGCCCCTGCCTGTGTTTATTTTCCTATCTGTGATGAAACTCAGAAGATATTAGTGAGTCAAATACCTTCTGAGGCTATGGTTTTATCTTCCACGTAGTTTTGTTCTCCTCTCTGAACTCCACATAGGAGTGTAGGGCTCATGGCTCTTAGACCAGGATGTTGGAAGTGAGATTGTGAGGGTGTTGGGTTTTTCAGGGTGGGATGGGGTGGTGTTTAACATAGTTTTATTTAGTCTGATAGTGGAGAAATGCCCCAGCTGCTGGAAAACCTAGATGCAAACCTAATGTTGTCTCACCTGCTTCTGTGGTCAGCTGGCTGTGAGACACAAATCAAAAGGAATTAATTCAAGGATTCGTGGAAGTACTTGTTATCTGTTTCCACGTGCTCCTAAAACAAGACAGCATCTCAGTCTGGAGGATTTGAGTGGGATGGAAAAAACATGGTGAAGGTCACTGGCATTGTTCTGTGAAAATAAAATAAGATTTTTATGGATGAGTCTGTCAGAATCAATGACCAACTTTAACCGTAGCCATGCTTTGAACATTTAAGAGATTTTTAAGACAGAAAAGCACATCAGAAACTGGAGACTGTTCCATGCTGTAAACACACTCTATAAATATAGAATCCAACTCATTTAATAACCAATTGGCTGGTTTTGTGTGGTTTGTTTTTTTTTTTTTTTTGGTTGGTTGTTTCGTTTTGGTTTTTTTCAGTTGTAGTCAAGGAATCTTTAGAGATACTACCAGCGGTGGTGGCAACAAATTCATGTGCGCTTAGATACAAAGCCATTAAAAATATTTTCCATATTTTTGTTTAATCTATAGCTTAACCTGTCTTGTATTCTATTAACCGTATTTTTTAGTTGAAAAAAGCATAGTAAATGCTTGTTTTTATCTTCAGCCTTGTCCATTTGAATTTACCTTAAATGCAGATGCTGACTATATCTCAAGCTGCAGGACTAAAGTTGACATGCATTTCTGTTTAATACCATTTGTCATAAGAATTTATACCAAACAAGAAGGTAATGGAATATTCCAGTTTTTAAAAAAATCTTGGTTTCTCGCAGGCAGAATGGATTCATGTGGGAGCTTCTCAGCGTGTGGCTGCTAGGGCTGTGTTGTCACACATACTTAACTAGCTCCTATAACTGATGTGGGCAAACTTTGTGTCAAGTTTTGTTAGGTGGACCTGCTGCAGTTTAAATCTTCAGGTTCAAAGAAATTTTTTTAATATATACTCATACTCTGCTGTATTAAATGGATAGATTAACAGGAATTTCAGAGATAGTTATGTTCCCATATCTTAATGGCAATCACTGATCTATTACTTGATATTCTGGTGGGCTCAGTTTGTATGGAACCATGTGACGTAATTATTGAGATCATACAAGGATCACTGCCTAAAAATTCCAAGATTCTCTTTTTTTGAGAAGAGCTTTGTAAAACTTACAGATATTTTTATTTAAAAAAATAGTTTAATTGAAAAATAGTTGCTCACTGATACAGTATTTGAAATAGTTTTTGTTTTAAAATACTTCCATCTTTTGAATGTCAGGGAGGATTGTTACAGTATGTAACTAAAAAAAAAAAAATAGATAAAGCAACTTGTTATCTAAATATATGCCACAAAATTAGTAAATTAAAAATGGGAGTGGAAACATGTCACTTTTAAGAACCCAAGGATTAATTTTTTTTAAAAAAGAAAAACGAGACTTGCTATGTTTCTACAAATTCTGATCACCAGGTTTCTAACTGTATTGTGTCTTCGTGAAGTAAAAACTTAGGCCTTTTTGCATTTGGTGTCAACTCTGGGAGAAATATCTGAAACATTTTATTTGTAAGCACTGTAGTAGAAGAGCATTGAGATGCTTGCTTAGGTGTGTATGTTCTAGGTCAACTCTCACAGTATTTTATATAAAGGTATAAAAGGAATTTGGGTATTCTTCATGTATTTAAGGTTCCTGTTACCCAAACATATCACACCTACGTTGCAGTGCTAGTAGAACAACCGATTTCACATGTATGAAAATCTATGTGCCATGGCAGATCTCCAGTATTACAAAATTTTGCATGATTAAGAGTTGTGGTTTTAAAATTTGCGTAGTGATGTATTTTGCGTTTTAGATGTACTACTTGTGTTTAGTGTTGATAAAAGCAACGTGCTCATCCTGAAATGCCTGGAAGGTTTTATTAAAAACTTATAAAAGTTGAAAGTAAAGATGTTGAATAAAGGAGAGGAGAATGAGAGCTGCTCAGTAGGGGAGAATTGTGCACAAATACTTGATCGGTCACTTGATTTAGCAGGGCTACCACCTGTCAGCAAATGTATTCACTTTAGCAGATTTAATTTGGAGGAGTAGTATGAGATTTGGAGGATTAACTTTTTTGTCTTTAATTCTTGATGACCACGTGGGTCTCATTGTTCATCTTTGCAAGTATTCTTGGCTTTAATGAACACTTAAGGGAAGTTACTCTTGAAGGTAACTAGTGCTTGGCTATATTTGAAACATCTTAGGCTGCAGTTTGTTATGAAATAGGTGGGTATCTTCCTCTGAATGTCTTTATTTGCATAGCATTTGTTTACAAATCATGATCTAGGAGGAGATGGGGAAGATGCATTGAAGTAAAGCTTTCTTGAAAATAAGATAGCATTTGATGCAAAATCATGCAAAGTCTACCATCTAAAATGCCTTATTTCTCAACACTCTTTGCTACTATCAGTCTCATTCCTTGATTTCATAGTGTATTTAAATGTTGCTAGTACACTAATGGTGATTGTTTCTATTTTGATTGTGTAGTAACTTTTTCTTTAACTTTTATCATAAAATGAATGTTGGACCTCTAATGTTTAATATTAATTAAAATAACCTCAGTTTTGTTCTTTCTGTTCTGTAAGAGGGTATCTGAAGAATTTTTACAAATTTTATCTTGGAAATTAGCTTATTCATTATGTTTAATTTTAGGAAATGGTGCTCTTGCAGAACGTTCTGAAAATGTGCATATTTCAGGAGTGTCAACGGGTAAGTCATTTTTTGTAATGTTTAAATTTCACGCATGACTTAAATAGTAAATATTGAAAGCCACCTGGTATCTTATGAAGAGATATTTGGCTATAAAAATTATTACTGCCTTTTGCAGCATGTAATAAGGAGTGAAGCAACTGGAACATGGAAAAATTCTCATAAGATAAAACTGATACCTGCATGCTCATGAACAGATTATGCCTTTCTAAGTGGACTGCTTAATTATTTTTCCATACAAACATTGAACTAAGAGAAAAGTTGGCTTAAGTTGATTTGATATTTTCTTTCCACAGTAAAGTTTTGTGGAATGAAATTTATTGAAATGTAATTTTGGACACTGGTACTATCAAATAATATAAATCCAGGAGTTATGCATTTCACCTGCTTAGATTGAAGCGGTAACTGAAACTACCGTACACTTGACTGCACAATTTCCTTAATAGAAGAAAAAAAGAATTTTAGAACTCAGGAAACTGAGAAACTGATGAGATGCTGGGAGAACATGGGGTATAAAAGCAGCACATGTTGCTCAAATCTTGCTGCGTTCTCTTCCAGTAAGTCAGTCTTATAAGTCAGTCGTAGGCCTCTTCAGGGCAGCAGCCATAGGTGAGACTATTCTGTGTTATGTCCATATGTTCTGTATGTACATAAGGCATTAGGCGATACCAGTGTTATCGTCTTTGTTCTTCAGATTTAAGCAGTGTCAGCTAAGCTGCTGGTCATGCTTTATTATAGAGATACTCAAAATATGTGTAAAAATGGGAGATAAACGCTCTTCATCAGTGGGTAGAAGAATAAAGCCTGATTCTTTCAATAGGGAAGCTCCACTAATCCCTGGAAATCATATTGGTTTTTCACAACCTTCTAAGTCAAAATGCAAACTCATCCTGTTGGGCAACAGCTTGCACATCTCACTGTAGTTACCCGTGCAGTATCTCTTCAAACATTACATTGCTACTTGTGGACACAGTTAAGTTTTCAGATAAATGTATGGTCAGCAGATGGTCTCTGCTACACCATACTGCCTTCTTTTTCCCTTTCATTGTTTGCCACCCAGACTGTCAGAAGTCTTATTACAGAAGATCTTTGCTTATCTGTTCTTGGTGCTACATCATGAAGAATGTTGCGTTGCTCTTCAACAGAAGTAATGCACCAGGTATTATATTGCCATGGTTTAAGCCCGGCCGGTGACTAAGCCCCCCACAGCCCCTCACTCTCTACCCTCCCCAGTGGGATCGGGGAGAGAATCCCAAGAGTAAATGTGAGAACTTACGGGTTGAGATAAAGACGGTTTAACAGAAAAAAACAAAAGCAACACACAACAAAGCAAAACAAGGAATTCATTCACTACTTCCCATCATCAGGTGGGTGTTCAGCCATCTCCAGGAAAGCAGAGCTCCATCATGCTTAACAGTTGCTGGGGAAGACAAATGCCATCACTCCAAATGTCCTTCTCTTCTTTTTTCCCCTGGGCTTTTCTGCTGAACATGATGTCACATAGTATGGAATATCCCTTTGGTCAGTTAGGGTCAGCTGTCCTAGCTGTGTCCCCTCCCAACTTCTTGTTCACCCCCAGCCTACTCACTGGTGGGGTGGGGAGCAGAAGAGGTCTTGACTGTGGAAGCCCTGCTCGGCAGTAACTGAAACATCCCTGTCTCATCAACTCTATTCTCGTCACAAATCCAAGGCATAGCCCCATACCAGCTACTCTGAAGAAAATTAACTCTATCCCAGCCAAAACCAGCACCTTCTCTGCCCCTTATCCCGTACCATTTATGTCATGCTCAGGTCCCACGCTATCCAATACATATACATAGTACACTTATGGCACGTGGTTAATAGTAAATATTAGCACAAGTACTTGCCTCTGTTGGAACAATTGCTGCTGCAATTGAATTGTACGAAATACACACACAGCCTAAAATCTAGCTACTTGCTTTCATGATATGTTTTAACAACCCTTCACCCTTTTGTTTACTGGAAGTCGTGTCACAGGTCACAATACAGACAGAAAAGCTTCTGCTGGGCAAGAGGTGAATGGAATTTTTGACTTTGCTTTCAGTACTTTGGCCGGCATACTTGAATAGGCAGTGCCAAGAAGAGAACACATTGTGCTTTCTATACAAGATAACAGCAGCTGGTAGACAGACATTTAACTACTGAGAAGAAAGATCCCGTGAGGACTTCCATTTAAAAATAATTAAAAAAAATAATTTCTTTAAAAGTAGTTCTGGTGGTCCTGTGTTCTAAAATAGCTTTCTAGCTGTGGAAAGATAAATATCATACTTTTAAAGTTTCTAACTTAATACAAATGAAAGAATTTTGAGATAATGGGGTTGGAGGTAATCTGTTAATGAAAACCTGAGGAAAGCATGTAGACAGATCCAGTGGCATTTTCCATACGAGTCTTTGTATCTACATCTTAAATGCTAGGTGTGTGGCCCAGGTATAAAAGAATGGGGATGGATTTAGATGATTTTCTTTTAGTTCCTTCGAAACAATCTGGATCTCCCAAACATGTTTTTGAACTTGCAGATTGTATATTGCATCAAGCATACCTGGGCAGCTTTATATTTATCAGAACAATTTCAAGCAGAATTTCTGTAAAATAGAACCAAAGATATCTGGCCTTTAATCTTTCTAAATCCAACTTTCAGTTGGTGTTGAAACCAAGCAAGCAATTTTCTTGGACAGTTGCTACTGAGAAGGGATTTCAAATGAAATGATTGTCTTGATGGTAGATTTCCTGTCATGCTGCCACTATAAGGCTACGTGACCTACCTTAGTAAGTTATGTTTTAATAGCACGGACCTCTGTGGTCTTTGGTATTTTATGCTTCTGCTGTATATTACATCTGCCAAGTTACAGGTACACCTCTAATATATGAGCACACTTTTTCTACCAGCAGCAATAATGGAATGTTGTCTCTTGTGAATAAGCTATCGCTAGAGGACAAGTGTTTATGCCTTTAAAATCTGAAAAATTGAGAAATATTTGCAGATCTGTCTTTGGAGTGTATTGCACCATAATTGTCACAATTGCAAAGACAATTCCTCCCCGCCGCCGCTGCATTTTAAAGAACTACTATGCTGATGAAAACACTTGTTCACAACAACCAAAATAAATAAATAAAGTGTTCCTTTTTATGAGTGTGTGTGTCCATTGCAGAGCAAAGGGCATTTTAAATTAAAGCTTTTCGGCTTGACCTGGAGGCAAAGATTCCTATGCTTTCTTCCCGCTTAGTTCTCCAAATAAGACTTTTAGTGGCTCCTGAGAGTTACAAATGCAGTAATTATCCTCCCTATTCATGGTTTAGACTTTATCACAACATTATTCTCTTTTTACTCTAAGCTGTTTTAAACACCTTCAGATCATTTATCCAGCTGCATTCATGTCCTTACCATGTCCAATATAATGCATACCTTATCATCTTGTGGTTCACATTGAAAGCTAATTCTTTTATCTTTTCAACTAATCTCCTGGCATTACTGTGAAGATAAATCCCTAATCTCCTTCTCCCTTCTTTTCTTAAGTGACTTTTTTCCTTGACATGTTGTTCACTGCTACTGCAGGTACTTTACGCAAAAAATCTGTAGCAAGATCTATAGAGGTAGGTTTCTTAATTATTTTCATGTTATAACTTGCAACTTGCATTTGGTACTGTAAAGTTTTGGTAGCTCTTCTGTTTACCAATAAACATTCCATAGGTAGTTTATAGTCATGTTCTGTAATGCAGGGTGGTGAACAAATTTCAGGAAGAAAGGAATAAAGAAAATTGTTGTACATGTAGACTTTTTAAGAACAAGAAAATCCATGTACCTGAAAACTCTGTGCACAGCTTATCCTCTCAGTAGTTTTTTGACCATTATTTTGCATTTTAGTCTGTGAAACATCTTCAGTCCTAATTAATTACAATATTGCAGTTTACTGAACAGTTATGTCAAAGGAACAAACAATTGCAAATACATTGTTAATAAAGACTCACAAGGGAAAGAGTTTAAACCAGGTAGGAGATGGATGAGCAGAATTGTATCAAAAAATACAGGGAAAGTGAGAGTAATGTAGGCGGAGACAATACCCATGTAGAAATGGTTGTGCAGGAGGGATTTGTTCCACTTAGAAATCTTGCAGCCACCAGCATGAGATTTGAAAACATCTCGGGCATGCCTCACTGTGTGTCTTTGCTTCTCTGCGGTGCAACCTTCTCGGTTGGTTTTGCAGTTCTGCCTCTGTGGCAACCCGTTTTCTTTTCCTGACTTCTCTAAATTTCATTCTGCTGTTTTCTTATGTATTTCAATATTTGTAATAAATGATTCCAAACCCTAGTCAGTTTTCCTGTTTTGAAGTTCCTATAGACATAAGTGACGGCAATTGAAATGAAAAGTGAAAATTGTCCACAAGTTAGCATAAAGATATTTGCCTCTGTTGATACATTTCTGTTTTATGCACTGTCAGTGAATTGGTTTTTGATTCCCATGCCCTTCTCAATGTTGCTCGCATTCTCCATGTTTGCAAACACGTTTAAAATGTATTTAACGTTATGTTCTCACAAGTTTTAGAAGAAACATCATAGTTAAGCAAAGGTTGAGGAACTGATTTTTTTTGAAGTCTCGTTATTTTTATAAAGTAGATTCCATTTAAAACTGTTCTATTTCAAAAGACTATCCTTGATTTTAAAAATCAGACACATTATTCTCTCTCAAAATGACAGCACTTCTGAAGTATGGCTTCTACACTGTTCGTCTTGACCTTTGTAGGCTTCTTAAGAGACAACAGAAATATTCCATTTGCTTGAGTTATAAGTAAAAGATTTCAGTGCATGAATGTGTAGCAAGGATGCAAGTACATTCAGCTGCTTTAGCTAACATGAAGTTAAGGAAGCTGTCATTGCATTTTTCATGTCCATTCCCATTTATTTTTTGAACCTCCACTTTGTCATATGCAGATTTTCTTTAGTTTGATTTTCCTCTCTTCTACAGCCGAAGTACAGTATTGTTCACTCCACTCTGTGTTTTAGTGCCTGTTGGTTCATTCTTGCTTCCCTGTGCCCTTCTTAGTCTCTTCCCATATTGTATGGTGCTGGAAATGGTCATGTCTTGCCCTCGGTTCTTTAGTGTTAGCTTTAGTGGAAACAGACTAAAAGCCCTCTTAAGTAAAAGAATATAGAAAATACAGGGATGTGGCTGGTATTGCAAATAAAGTCTAACAAACCTGAATTTGAGTAAAACGAAGTTTTCAGGGTGCTCTGAAAATATGACCTTGGTTTTGCAGGCTTTCCATTTGGAATTTCTTCAATTCAAACTTGTGTAACAAGCAACATTTACCGCTTGCACCGCTGCAGGGGTTGGATTGAGGAAATGACAGTTGTCAAGGTGCGCTGTGCCAGCATAGGAAGCTGCAAAGCTAATTGTGTAGTAATTTCTAGTTGCTAGCAGTGTTTGGAGGTGCCTATTCAACAGATCCTGCTGTACATGTGTTTATAGCATGCTTAAGTTTTTGGAGGTGAACTTTGTAAAACTGAATGAACAGGTCAAATGGATTGGGCTTTTATCTTTTGAGGTAAGGTTTTTCTTCAAGGGGCAAATTTTAAAGCTTCCTTGGAATTTCTCAGTGACAGAACTGACAGATGTCAGTTTGCAAATATTTAAAACCAGGTAAGTGTTGTAGTAGTATAAATTTAACCTGAAGGCAACTTATTTTAAGCTGAGCGCTATTTCAGTGGTAAACAAGTAGCGTGTGGAATTGTTTGCCAACACCTGCAAGCTTAGCATGTTTGTTTTACTGAAGCTTCTACTTCTTTGCATGTGCTATTGTTTCATACCTATTAACAATGCCATTTTACTCCAATGTTTAATTGCAAATAATCAGTTTTTCTTTCCAGCCCTTCCATTTCATGTCTGAACAGATGTGAAGTATCTCCACATCCTTCACAGAGTAGCATTCCCAAGTATTATGGTGTTAGAGCACCACCTATAGGGTTTGCTTAAAATTAAAACAAGGAAGTTTCCAGGGATTAGTTAATTGAATATTCAAATAAAATAATGTCTTTCTGTACTTTGAGACTTCTTCCTCCCTAGGTATTAAGACAAATCCTACATTCTGTAACCAAAGTATGTTAATACTTAACTGTGCAGTATGAAATGAAGCTCTAATAAGAACAATGTGAAAAAACTATTTAAAGCAGTGTTTTCTTACTGCTGTACATGGAAACTATAAATTTACTGAGTTCTATTTTGGTTTCTAGATTTCTCTGTTTAAGGCAATATAGAAAATGGAGGCATATGCCGGCATTTTTGTCTTTTAATATTTTTAGGTCTATTTTTAGAAATGTATTTGTTATCCCATATAGAAACATTTATAAGTAATAATAATTTAAGACTATAACTTTTTACTGTATTAGAGCTCGTCATTAACTTCTGGTCCACGTAGTCTTGAAAAATGGTCTTAAAAGCTTGATTGTGGATAAAAATAGAAAAAAAAAAGAAAAAAAAAAGAACCTGTTTACAAATTACATTATTAAAATTCTTGCACTGTTACACAGTTCATTCTCGCGTTCACTACATCAGTTCTGATTTTTTTTAACAAATACAAATTCAAAATTTTAAAAATTCTGAAAACTTTTCATCATCAGACAATAATGAAAATGCTTCCTCATTTTTAATAGTTTTTGTGTTTAAACTACTGTGTGTAACTGATTGTGCTACCAGTAAACTTAAAGAGCCTACAAGTTTTGGACTAGCAGTGAGAAAATTACACAATAAAAGCACAGAGGGCAATCATTTTTTTTCTGACCTCTGAAGCTTCCTAATAATTTCAGGCTGTAGTGAGAATATTCCGTCCTTTCTATTTATGTGAAGGTTGTGAATATACTGTATGACAGGTGTTGGATATAAGGCTGTCAAGGGGAAAACAAACAACAGTGAAACAAAACCACAAAATTAATAAGTACATTACTTGAAATAAAATCAGCAGAGCTGAGAACACCAGTAAAAGGAACAAGCAGTTGAGTTAAGGTCAATACCGAAAGCTACACCTATAATAAAGTAAGAAAACAAACAGCTGAGTTACTTCAGTTGCATAGAATTAGTTCTATAAATACAAGCTTTCTAGTCCATTATTGGAAATGTATTTACGGAGGTCCCTCTTAAGAATAATCTCTTGTAAACCTAACTTTTAATGTCTGTAAATGAAGTGTGCTTCAGCAAGTGCTTTTTGCCTTTGAATCATGTGGATGAAGATCATTTCTATGCTGAGGGCTGGAACAGGGTATTGTAATTTTGGCTAGGCACTGGGTCGTCTTAAGACAGAAAATGTCAACTATGTGATTATTTTGCTTTGATTTATTTTTCACTTTCGAATGCATTTGTTAGTATAAGGCATAAGTGCACAGTTAAATTGAAATGCCTTTGTGAAGGTTAAAAATAAAATGAGGAAACACAAAATCTTTTGCCTTACTAATAAAGTTGTCATAGAGTCTGTATAGAGTAATCTTTTTTTTTTCAATCTGTAGGACTAATTGACATAAATATAAACTTCTGCACTGGCAACATTGGAAAACATCTTTTGGCTGACATGTTGTGACTTGTGTCCATTCTGAACACCTTTCGATACTGTTTTTATTGCTACCTCATCTAACTTGGTGTGATTATTTTTCCTGATAAGCATTGATTGATTTTTGTCCTACTGGCTTTTTAGAAAATGGCATTAATCAATTTCTTTCAATATATATGTATTTTTTAGCTTGTGGAGATATTCCAGAACAAATTCGATCACCAAGTGGGACAATCACGAGTCCTGGGTGGCCCTCTGAGTATCCTGCCCGAATCAACTGTAGCTGGTACATCCATGCGAGGCCAGGGGAGATCATCACTATAAGGTAACAGTGCTCCTGTATTAACCACATGAATCGAAGTAGTCTTGACTAGGCATTTTTAACTGCTCCTTTTGTATCTACCAATTTCCTCTTTCTTTCTCTAAATGTAGGATTTCTCTTTTGTCTGTTTTCTGCCTTTCCTTTTATCTCAATTGCTTTTACACAGCCACGTAGCATGTGATTTCAACTGAAGAGCTGATGACTAGAAAAAGTTTCTGTGCACTTGTTTATTTGATTTCTTTTTAATGTCTCTGAAATACAAGAATTTTACATTAAAAAACATGTAGGGGAAGTTCTGTAATGCTTCATTGCTATGAAGTCTCGTGATGTGCTTAAAAATGACAGGCTATAAATAGTAAATCAATAGATATGATGGCAGTTTTGGAAATGCTGACTTGTGGTGCAGGGAGCTCCTCAGAGTTTCACATACCTTACAGCTAAAGAAGCAATGTAAAAAAGTTGTATCATAGGTACAAGTTTTCATGTAGTCCCCATTACTGCCACAAGATACAAATGAGTACTGCTTCACAGGCTGGTAGTGGTGAAACTACATGAACTGCAGATTTACTTCAGTTTCCAGTACAGACCTGCTGACCTAGGGAAGCAGCTCTTCATCATGAAGTATTTGCTTTGACATCAGTTGCCCTTTTTTAAAGTACTATTTTTTAATTTAAACAATCTTTCTACTAAATTTTAAACTGGCATAAATGTGACGTCAAGTAGGTAGAGCTGTTGATCTACTAAGAATGCTTTCTAATTTTTTTTCATACAACTTATTTTTCATACAACTTATTTTTCATAAAACTCTTTTTTTTCCTCTCACATTGTTTTCTTTCACACATCTACCAAACGTACGTTTCGCACTTCATTTCTGCTTTACTGCTGCATTGACCGTACTGCCCCGTTTTGCCCAGACTTCACCTTTCATTACCATGACAGCATGTCTTGCTATAACTGTAGCCATACCATGGCATTCCGTGACAAACCCATTGGGTAAACAAGTTGTGCAATAGGGAGCAAATTGCATCTGAAATAGGGCATAGTTTTGAACAATTTAGCTGTATTTATAATGTCAAGTCATATCACTAGCTAAGCACAGCATTCCCTAAAGTTCTGATGACAGTTGGCTTAAATATGAATATCGTTTAATGAGACTCATAAAGACAATTTAATGAACATTATTTTTTTCTTTGATGAAAGATTAATGTGTTTTTTATAGCAAAGCTGAGTTTAAGTAGTGGATGCAATATTTTTGTTAACAGGTTGGATTCTTGCTGTCCTCAAAGTATCATCACCACAAGGTTAAATCCTATTCTTATATGGGTAAAGAAGCTGCTCTTTTTTATTCCAGAGCAGAAAAGAACTTACAGCTAATTTACATTTTTATGTACAGCAATTCGTCAGCTTTGTTGTGAAATATCCAGTTCAGCAGCAATTTTCATCTTTTTTTTTCTTCCTCCCACCAGCTTTCAAGACTTTGATGTGGAAGGATCCCGACGATGCAGCTCAGATTGGTTAACAATTGGAAGCTACAAGAACATTGAAGGCTACAGAGCATGTGGCTCCTCCATTCCTTCACCGTACATCTCTACCCAGGATCATGTTTGGATCAGATTTCATTCGGATGACAGCATCTCCAGAAAAGGCTTCAGATTAGCCTACTTTGCTGGTATGTTTCAAATGATGCCTAGTTCAACTTTAGGATTACATTTTTTTGTTTTCTGTTTCAAGACTGACTTCTTTGTAGCAAGGTACAGTATGTGCATTTTCTGCAGTCAACTCAAGGCTTATTGAAAGTATACATTGTGTAGTTTATTTTAATCACATACACAAATTGACTATTCCAAGTCAGAATTAGTGTTCACAGTAATAAGCAGAGGAAATGACTGAGATGAGGGGAGAGATTGTCAATATTAATACTAGGCAACTTGAGAAGTTTTTTAACATCGCTTAGGATTTGAAATTTTTTCATCAGAATAAAAATTATTGTTAAAATTGGTGGGTAGACTTCTAAGTAGTATAAATAGGGGGAAAAGAAGGAAGAAACGGTGGGGTTCTTTTTGCATATACTTCATTATTTTCCATCTCCAGAAGGTATAGTCTCGTTTTTTAACAAAAAAAAAAAAGCCACAAATAAAAAAACCATTGGCACGATAAATTACTCTAGCCACATATAGACATGGTTTGGGTTGTTGGGGTTTCCTTGTGCGTGGGGTTTGGTTTTGGTGTTGGGGTTTTTAAAAATGAATTTTAACACCTCATTAAACTACTTAAGGCTGCTCTTAAAGGTGGCATGTGATCTTACAAAAAGGGGAGAAAATAGCAATACTTGAGTTACATGGTGCAAGGTGAGCCTGCTTGTGCTGGAGTGGTGGAAACAATATAGGTTAAAGGCCTAAGAGACTATTAGGGAACCCTGTGTTTAAAACCTGATGTGGGAGATAGGCCATGTGAATTGTTTGAGGTAATCCTTGTTTAAAGTAAATAATATCTCCCAGGTAAATTCTTGTATTTCATTTTAAACAAAACGATAAAAAAAACATTCCAATTCAGAACAGTAAGTTTACTTGTAAGTAAATTTTGTGTCACTTGTCTGTCTTCCCTCTGTCTTCCTCTAATTTATCAGCCTCTTTAATTATGGGTATTGTAACAGGACGGAGTTTAATAATAGTGATGTAGAATGGAAAATAGAGTTAATAAAAGTACAGAGGTTAATTTTCACTGTGAATGCGTGGAAGGATTCTGTTAGTTCTTTGGCTAGAACTGTGCATGGGTTCTGCTAATTGTCTCCTACTATCCTGAAGTCTTTTGAGGCACAGCTTCCAATGATAGTCTTAGTTTCTTATTATTTTACCATTGTAATTTATGATTCATATGTAAACTTTCACTTTGGGATCAGTGATTAAAAGTAATAAATCAGGATCAAGTAGGTAGCTCTGTTCTGGGATTCAGGTTTAAAACCCTGCAGAAGGAAGAGCTTAAGTTGAAATCATACCCTGTTTTGTTACTACAGTATTGCCATTAATATATAGCTCCTTGCTATTTCTTTCTATCAACTTTTTTCCAGGTTCTGCAAGGTAGAAGCATTGAGCTAGAGTATAATCTGTACTCTGGCATATTCTGCTATATTACTCCTCTACCTATGGCACACAGTCATTCAAAGTAGGCAGGACAAGTCTAGTAGTTCACTTTCACAAGTTTCAAATTCAAGGCCAAAATCCGTACTAAGTATTTGCCATGCTAATATTACCAATGATGCCTGTGCATGTATATATACAAAAATACATACATATATGTAGACCCATAACAGAACAAGAAGATCACGTCATTTATATTAGATTTGTTCTTGGATTTTTTTAACAAAATAAACAATTTCTAAAACTTAATCACTGGCAGCACTTTTCTTTTTGCTCCCCTTTTATGACAGTGAATTTATTGACTTCAGCCGTACTTAAAACATTTATCAGTCTTGTTGGTTTCATGTTTTTCCTGCATTCATTTTTTTCAAAGCCCTAGTATTTGTGAAATTTTTCAGATGCTCGTGTTGTTGCATTTTTATTTATTTTTAAATATTGCATGGTAGTATATTTCTTTTCAATGCTTGCCAAGGTACTGAAATAGCAAAAAGGAGAACAGGAGTGTGATATGACTGGGCCTGTCACAGCAGATGAGTTGCAGCAAGGAAATTTTAGACTAGATATGAGGACTTTTATCACTTTGTGTGCACTGCAACTTTGAAGATACTTGATTGAACAAGGCACCGGACAACCCAATCAAACTTTAGCTAGCTTTGCTTCAAGCAGATTAAGTGACCTCCAGAGATCCCTTCCAATCTGAACTGTTGTCTTGTAAAACAAGATAGAACCTGCATCTCCTGCAGAAGTCTGCATTTCAGTAATTTTATCATGCTGTCTTTCCTGTTTTGTTTTTTAAACACTAAGTATAGTGTTATTTAGATTTAGTATATATTTATCTAGTTTATTTGCTGAATTACTGCTGTGTAGGACCATCAGCATTTGCAATGGTTTAAACCCAGCGGGCAAGTAAGCACCGTACAGCACCGTACAGCCGCTCACTCTCTCACCCCTAGAGGGATGAGGAATCCCAGCTGAAACTAGGACAACGTGGATTTTTAAAATTTTTGTGGGTTGGGTTTTTTGGGTTTGGTTTTTTTGTTTTTTTTTTTGGAGGATTAACCACAGCAGTTTGTTTTATAGCCAATTTTACAGTCATTTTTAGAAAATGCAGTGATTTTAAGTGATACGATGGTATTTGACTCAGATAAGTTGTTTCAGAGCTGAAATAGCTTGCTTCTCAGCTATGCTTCTGTGTTGGAACTTTTAATAAATGAAGCCCTGAAAAAAATATTGTTGGTGTTACAAGCTTTGTTGTAGGGAGTAGACCACGTTTACTTGATTAAAAGTATCTCTTCTTTTCAGAATTTAAAAACAAACCAACCAACCACACGCACTTCTATGTTTGCTGGACCACTACGTGGATTCTTAACTTCTGAAGTATAATTTTGTGTTGAGGCAAGCGTGTGTCTTTGCATTTGCTGCACACTGCCGTTAGTTGCTGGAGAAGAGGCAGGAGCAGTGGGAATAGATGAGAATATAGGAACCTATGAAAACAAGAGAGAGGTCTGACTGCATTTACAAAAAAGGATTTGAGGAGGTAACCGGTACTGCAGGACAAAATGTTCTGTATTGTGATTGACAGGAGAGAAACAACATTTTTCTGACTTATTTATAGCACTTTAGAAGCCACATTTTTCATCACTATGAATGAGCTTTGTTTTCTTGTTTGGGTTAAAGTTATTTGACTGGAAGCAGCTAAGGATAAAGCTGATGCTGATGTCCTGACAGAATTTTGACTTGAAAAAAATGTTTTCTCTTGAAACTTACTGAAAGTTGTGATGATTTACAGAGACTTCAAATAGTTGTTTTGCCATTCTGGACTATGTGGCACAGCAAATGTGACACACAAACCATAAAGTGCTAAATTGTAGTAAGTTAATATTTTTATAATCCCTTTTGTTTTTTTCTCTCAGGGAAATCTGATGAACCAAATTGTGATTGTGACCAGTTTCATTGTGCTAATGGAAAGTGCATCCCAGAAAGTTGGAAATGTAATAATATGAATGAATGTGGAGACAACTCAGATGAAGAAATCTGTGCTAAAGCTAACCCTCCAACAGCTGCTTCCTTTCAACCTTGTCCTCACAATCAGTTCCGGTGTCTTTCTCGCTTCACCAAGCTTTACACTTGCCTTCCAGAATCTTTAAAATGTGATGGTAACATTGATTGTCTCGACCTGGTAGACGAAATAGACTGTGATGTGCCAACATGTGGGCAGAGGTTAAATTACTTTTATGGTACTTTCAATTCTCCCAACTATCCTGACTTCTATCCACCTGGAAGCAACTGCACCTGGCTGATAGACACTGGTGACCATCGCAAAGTAATTTTGCGTTTCACTGATTTTAAACTCGATGGTACAGGTTATGGAGACTATGTCAAAATATACGATGGATTAGAGGAGAATCCACGGAGGCTGTTGCGTGTGCTAACAGCATTTGATTCTCATGCTCCCCTCACAGTTGTTTCATCCTCGGGACAGATAAGAGTGCATTTTTGTGCTGACAAAGTGAATGCTGCAAGAGGATTCAACGCTACCTATCAAGTAGATGGCTTCTGTTTGCCCTGGGAAATCCCATGCGGTGGAAACTGGGGTTGCTACACAGAGCAGCAGCGCTGCGATGGCTACTGGCACTGTCCAAATGGAAGAGATGAAACCAACTGCACCGTGTGCCAGAAAGATGAGTTTCCCTGCTCTCGAAACGGTGTTTGCTATCCTCGTTCAGATCGCTGCAACTACCAGAATCATTGCCCTAATGGTTCAGATGAAAAAAACTGTTTCTTCTGTCAGCCAGGAAATTTTCATTGTAAAAATAACCGCTGTGTGTTTGAGAGCTGGGTTTGTGATTCTCAAGATGACTGTGGTGATGGCAGCGATGAAGAGAATTGCCCGGTCATTGTGCCCACGAGAGTAATCACTGCGGCTGTCATTGGGAGCCTTATCTGCGGGTTGCTGCTTGTCATTGCACTGGGATGTACTTGTAAACTCTACTCACTCAGGATGTTTGAGCGAAGGTAAGTACAACAGATGGCCTCGAGAACTTAAATTCTTGAAATATTTTCCTATCTTTTATTGTTATACTTGAAACATTTTTATTGATGTACAGTTATTGTTGCATGTGATTTCTGCAGACGTTATTCCTTCTTTGACAGTAAAAAGAGATTAGTTAAAAAGGAATAGAAGTGTTCTGATCATTTAACTATTGAGAGTTAAGCTTTCAAATATTGTTACCAAAAAGAAAGTGTGGAATAGCTGCATTTCTGCAATTAAATATCTCAATTCTGTATTTAACAGCATGTTTACTCAGTTGTAGACTATCTCATACCAGGATTACACATTCTTCCATTTTTATAAAATAACATAAGAATCTCATATGGTACATTTTATATTTAGCTCGGTTTTTTTTTTTAAATTGTGAGGTAGAATTTATTGTTCTTCCTTCAGCTGGACAGACCTATAGGAATGATTTCAAGGACTTAATATTCTTTGTCAATTAAATTAATAAAACGTCATTTCCTGAAATCTATTATTTCAGATTATAATAGTCTGATGTACTTTTAAATATATATACATCATAGTCTTCTGCATTATGAAATTTCTTTTCTCTTTGAAAGATCATTTGAAACTCATTTGTCAAGGGTTGAGGCTGAACTGTTAAGAAGAGAAGCTCCTCCATCCTATGGACAGTTAATTGCCCAGGGTTTAATTCCACCAGTTGAAGATTTTCCTGTTTGTTCACCAAATCAGGTAAGATTTCAAAATAGCAGGCAGGCAATTTAAATTTAAAGGAGGCTGTAATAAAGATATTTTACCTTTCATCGGCATTTTGCTATTCTATAGCATTTCCTTGTCTTCCTTTCAGGCCAAAACTACTATACTGAGGGTTAGCCATTGGACAAACCATATACCACACAGTTTGCTTTGCAGGCTCTTTTTCTTTTTAATGAGTGCCAGTAATGCATACTATAGAATCTCTCTTGCATAAAAAGTAATAAATTAGTAGATCTAGTTGTATGTTCTGAACTGATGTCATTGTGTAAGTTAGGATGGCAAACTAGCACTCTTAAATTTGGAAAAGAAAAATTGAGACTTCTAACGCAATATGGTGGTTCATATCCACTGTGCATGTGTGGTTAGGTACGATCACGGCCACTGTGCAAACAAAAGCTGATGGCAAAGGCAAGGCTGTAATACCATATGAATTTAACAGAAATGAGTAACGAAGTAAAAGCCAGTAAATAGGAGTTTATAGTGTCTAGTCATCTTGATTCTCAGTTGGATTATTAGTACAATTTTTATTTGGTTGATGAATGAATTTCTATCAAAACAACATTTTCTTTTTTTTTCTTTTAAATGGCTTTCAATTATAATGTTTTTTTATGAAACAGAAGAAAAATCTCAGTCTAGGAATCCTGCTGTGGTGCTGTATTAGAGTTGGCTTTATCTCGTATTATGTGTCACAGTAAATACAGCAAAGTTTAGTGTTAGCCAATATTGCTAAGCATGTAAGAAAAATACAAGACCCTAAGAAGAGGAATTGTTTGTGGTTTTTTATTTTGAGCAGAACTGATTTCACTGCACTTACTCTGCCATAGACTACCTATTTTTACGCATAGATGTTCACAGGAAGCAGCTGTGATCTGTCACAAAGGATTTTGCAGAGGAAAAGAGGAAAATAAGTTACAGTTTGCATGAGAGACTTTAAAAACATTGTGAAGAGGGGCCATGTGAAGATTTTTCAGTAGCTAAATTAGCACTAAAACTTACTAATGAGCTTATTAATGAATTCTTATCGTGACCACTGTAGAATCCCTCATTTTAGCTGGATGGATTATCATGGTTGTTATAAAGATCAATACGTTTCTGTTTAAAAGCAATTCTGTACTGTTACAAATTTGGCTCCCCTGTCCTCCTTCGCAAAATTCAGCTTTATGGGTTTGTGATGCAGCTGTGCTTACAAGCCACTTGCTGTAGGGCTAGCTCAAAGTCTGTTAAGGCAGTGCAGTTGTCATGCCCAGATGTGTAAGTCCTCTGGTACTTGGAACAAATCCACGTTTCCCACACATCCCTACCCTGTGTAGAACACTTCAGGTTTGGTGCATGTGAACACATTTAGGAAACATTACGATTTTCAAACTGAGCTTGCTCAGACCCATTTTTTATCCTGGAACCCCACAAAGGTGGCCCAAAGATCTTGCGTTTTACTAAAATGAGATCTCCTGCTAGAGGGGACAGTTTTGAAAAACCCAGATATGTAGTGACTGTACTCAGAGATTGGTACTGGAGCTTTTAAAGCTGTGCAGTTACTGAAATTTTATCTTCAGTGTGACTTAATTCAATTTAAGCACTCTTACTTTGGGTATACATTAAATTATTGTTCAGAACTATAGTGCAATTTGAAAGACTTACTGAAAGTGGCAATCTTTTGTACTGACATAAAACATAATGTAGTTGCTTCAGATTCTTTCTGTATAATCATGATTTCATGCTCCGTAAAAAGACTGATACATGTACAATACTTTTGAACAATGAAAGAGTGTTTGTAAATTCCCATTTTGAAGACCAGTATTTCTAATAAGACTTGTGGCTTTGGAAGCTTAAGTAGCTATACTGGGAAATTAACTAGCCTAAAAATAAAGAATAGTAGGGAGCAGGCCATCACCTTCAAACATAATGAAAAAGCACTGATGTTTCCATGATAAAATGTTTTACATAAGAGTAATATGAAGTTGCATTGTTTAACAAAAAACGTTTTTCAGAGGAGAGAACATCAGTAAAAGCTTAAGAGGCAGTGTAAATTGTATTATATAAATTATAAAGCTCAAATGAAATTTTTACTATGGTTAAGTGTTGGAGCAAGGGAGTCAGTATTGTCAGGATGTATTCAGCGTTCTTTGTTTTGAGCAATATATACATCTTAAGGTTGCAAATCTATGTAGGACTGAAAAGATACCTAGTCAAGATTTGCTAGAAGTTAGTAGTCTCAAGCTGGAGGAATCTTGGTTGTCCTGGTTTGCATGTAATGCTTTCTGCCTAAAACTGATATATACCTTCAGAGCTGGGGTTTCAAGGGTAGGTAGAAGTCTTTTCAGTAGCTTTTGAAAGTTAAGGCTATTGAACATATGTGTTAATATGTCTGAATTCAAATACCATTCTGTGAACTACTGGCAGGGAAAAGGTAGGTTGTGCTTGAAGTAACGTTTGGGTACTGTGCTCTGTACGCCCTGTGGTATCTGAAGGTTTGTGGAAGGAAGCTGAAGTTGACAGCGTGAGAACACTGACGTTCAGTGTTTATAAACAAACTGAAATATATGCATATATATTAAGCGTGTAATTTGGGTAATTATTCTCTAGTTTTGCCATGATCTTCATCAATAGATGCAAATATGGACTTTATCCTGTAATTAAACACATCAGTGAATATTTTCAGAATCATGGGCATCTGGCAGATCTTCTACCCTTGTATTTGAGACTTGAACTACTTAGCTGAGGCACTGTTTTCTGTAAGTTTGAGACCTCCACCTCAAAGGTGTTGATATGTTTGTACTACCTTACAATTTAAAATTTGTGCAAGGTTTTAAGCAGAAAAGCACAGGCATGCATTGTTCTATAGCTGAATGACTAGCAAATGTAAACCAAATTTGGGAAATGTATGGTTTAGAACACATAAGAGAATTTTAATTAAACAGAAGCATTAAAACATTTTGAAACTGGAATTAACTGATTTTTTTTTCCCATTCTGGCATAATCGAACTACAAGCCTCTGCTAGAGAGGATATTTAATTTATTCTCTATTCTAGGCAGCCCCATGGTATTGGATAAGGAAAGGTCACCTCTTAAATCTTTCTGGAAGATTTCATCTTTAAATCCTAAACTTTTTGAAGCATATTTCTATGTGCTGTAGTCTAAAATCCACAGTGACTTTATCTTCTTGGTAAGACTGTATGTAGCAGATCTTGCATACCTGCTGTGCTGGCTCAGCACGGGATCTGTGGATGTACTTTTCTGTAATCAGCATCCGTATCCAGGTTATAATGCCTCGCTTTTCACTTTGCTTTTATTTAGAGGTCCTTGATTTGGGCAGAAACGTACTGTATATACTTCATTGCTCTTTTATTCCCCTTTTTATGTATTTCTGCTTAGCTTCCCTGGTTATAATACTTTTTTCTCAAGAGAGTCTTGACTTTTTTCATGCCTGCTTTGTTTTTTAAATAGCCTGTTGCTACACAAACTAGATCCTTAATATTAAAGATGCAACATTTTAAAATATCTGAGACTCTGCATTTAACTTGGTTGTGCAAAATGTCATACAACAATAGTTGTTCTTGTGTTAGAACAGTGCCAACACACTATCAACACTTGATTGTTGCTTGTCTTCTCATTTAGGCTTCAGTTCTGGAAAACCTGAGACTGGCAGTACGATCTCAGCTTGGATTTACCTCAATCAGACTTCCTATTGCCGGCAGATCAAGTAACATTTGGAATAGAATTTTTAATTTTGCAAGGTCACGTCATTCCGGATCATTGGCATTGGTCTCGGCCGATGGAGATGATGTTGCCAGCCAAAGTACTAGCAGAGAAGCTGAAAGAAATAATACTCATAGAAGTCTGTTTTCAGTTGAATCTGATGATACAGACACAGAAAATGAGAGAAGAGACACAGCGGGAGCAGTTGGTGGTGTCGCTGCCACCTTGCCGCAGAAAGTCCCACCTGCAACAGCAATAGAAGCAACAGTCGGAGCATGTGGGAGTTCCTTTGCTCAGAGCAGCAGTAACGGTAACGCGGATAGCGGAAGAGAAGTGACAAGCGTAGAGCCCCCAAGCACAAGTCCCGCACGTCACCAGCTCACTAGCGCGCTAAGTCGTATGACTCAAGGCTTACGATGGGTACGCTTTACTTTAGGGAGATCAAGCTCAGTGAATCAGAACCAAAGTCCTTTAAGACAGCTTGATAATGGGGTAAGTGGAAGAGAAGAGGATGATGATGTTGAAATGTTAATTCCAGTCTCTGATGTAGCATCAGACTTTGACATGAATGACTGTTCAAGACCTCTACTTGATCTCAGCTCAGATCAAGGACTAGGGCTTAGACAGCCTTACAGTGCAACACATCACGGTGTAAGGTCGTGCAGTCGAGATGGCCCCTGTGAGAGCTGTGGCATCGTACACACTGCCCAGATACCCGACACTTGCTTAGAAGCAACAGTGAAAAATGAAACTAGTGACGATGAGGCATTATTACTCTGCTAGGTACGGATTGTTTAGGAAAGATTGTGTACGAGTTGGAGCAATATCTGTCATTGTTTTGTACTTCACAGTTAAAACTAGTTTTTAGTTTTCAAAAATCCAGGACAACATTATTTTAGCCTGTGTGGTTGATTAAACATTTCTTACAATGGATGATGTTATGGAACTAATAGAGTGAACATTTTAATGGCTCTGAATACACAATGTGTGTATCCAGTATCATCTCATTACTCTTGGAAGTGAAGTTATCCCAGTTAGTTTGAAATTTAGTTTATCCTGGTACTGTAGTTCAAACCAGAAACACGGCTGCTCAAAACTTACATGGCTGCCTGTTTAACCCCATATTAACAGGTGAATTTGTACAGAATTATTTTCCTTTAGGAATTGACTCTGTTGTATTATTGCCAACATACTTGTAACTTAATATACTAAATACTGGTAAGGATTGTTAATGTAAAATATGTACTTTTCTTTGCGTTTATACAACACTTTGTCTAAATATTTTTGAATTTCATCATAATGTGAACTTACTTCAAGGGAGAAGAAACTTTCTCTAGAAGCATTCTTTTTCTTTCAGAAGTACAAAATGCAATGATTTGTGAAACTTAGATACAATAGATAAACTGATGACAAAAGCTTTTATAGCACTGACTTTCCTAAAACGCAATCTGATATGGTACAGCCAAATAGTATGTAAAATCCCCAGTCATTTGTCTTTCTGATTTGAAGTAAAAAAGGGCCGAAGATATTACAATATGTGTTAGTTCTTTAAATATCTGATATGTACAAATACACTACAGAATAAGTTCCAACTGGTAATAAATCTTTCCCTAATACTGTAGGTTATAAAGCTTGTTTGGACTCAAGGGATTTGCACTAAAATCATATTAAGGTCTCTAATGAGCTTAGTGCACAAGCACTATCACTTTAAGTACTATTATTGTCTAATATTGCAATGGCTATATACTTCCATGGCTCTTTTCTTGGGGTGTTGCATTTTCGTTGCAATTGAATTTGCTTTATTAATTCCCTATTTATTTGTTGTATTTAAAAACTGGTTTACTTGGTTGCAGACTGGGTGTTCAAAAAAAAAAAACAAATAAAAGGAATCCCTTTTAGTGTATTTTTTTTATGATATTACATGTTGGAGCAAAACAGATCAGTGGGAAAAAAGCTCCTAACTTCCAATTTTGTGATAAGCAGGCTAATATGTGGCTACTAGCGTGACAAGAAGCTACACCTTCTAAAAACAAGGATGTCAACTACTGTTTTATTTATTCTTCGCCAGTCTGTTTTTAGTAGACTTAAAGATCCAGTATGAAATGTATTTGTGTGTGATTGTATGCTATTTATTAAATTTTAAATACTTTGTTGAATGTCATTTTAAAGCATGTTTAAAGTCTTGTGCATTTCTGTCGTGTTATGCTGTCGGGCAGAACTGACTAAAATGTTTTAATATGTATCAAAACTAAATTGAACTTTTGTTATCTTTTTGAGGTACTTTTAAAGATAAATCTAAGGTCTGTCTGGCTTTTTACTTTCTTTTTTTTTTTAAATCCTCATCTCTGAAGTACAAATCACATGCAGAAGAAACAAGTAATTGATTCCAAAGTGTGTATATCTTCTCCCTCTTCTCTTCATTCACAGACACTGGGATGAGAAAAATAAACAGTTTTACCATCTGGTTGATCTTATTCATCAGAGTTAGCAGGTAAATCCTGTTCAGGACACAGCTATGTGGATTTGTGCTTTTGAGGAACCTTATGTGCAATACAGTTGTAAAAGATTTTATTCTAATGACCCATGCGGTTTCAAGTTTCAGAACAGATCACATCACACTGGTACCAGATCAGGTACAGACTGGCCCATAATTACACACACCCGAGTGAAAGTCATCAATGGCCATTTTTATTCACATTGAATAATATCTAAATCTGTGGGTAATCTTTAGTCTGATTTCAGTGACATTGCTTATAGAGCAGGCAACTTTGCAATATGAACACGGTAACTCACCCTGAAATATATGTGAACAGTATAAGATACTGGGGTTTTAAACCTTCCTAACTAATTGTCATTAGAAAGTGGTTATGGAAATGTTTGTCCCCGAGGCAGATACACTTTGAAGAAAGTCTTCACAGAATACCTTTGGTGTTAAAACACACACATAGTGATCTAAATTTGTTCCATGAGATGACCCCAAATAGCATGTACCTATGGACTCCATATTGCAGATGTAAAAAGAACACAATGTTTAATTTGTTTTAAAGAAGAAATGCTACATAGTTAACTGAGAAGTTGGATTTGATTGAGAATTTGGAAAATTGTAAATAAAATTCATATTTGTATGAGGCTAATTTGTTGTTGTGGTTTTTTTTTCTTAGTGTTTTTAACCAGAGTGGTCAATTTTTCTTCTGAGGAATATATTAGTGACTGGGGACTGTGGGTTTTGTTTGTTACTGGTATTTTTTTTTCTTCTCCTTTTGGTTTGTTTTTACGGAGACTTTCATTAAGTCATACTACTTAATTTCTTTTTATTCTGGAGAGCTTGAATTAGTGTTTTGTTTAAATGACTCTTGATTTAGCTGTGCTACACAGTGCTAGGGAATTTTGAAAAATGTCAGAATGATTCACTGTGGAATTATTTTCTGTAATATATCGCTTTCATCTGAAAGCCTTGAAGAATGTAGGTTATTGTGAGGCAAATTTTCTCCTCATTTAAAACTTTCTAAGCACGGAAGGAGTTTTTCATTGTTCCTCTTTGCATATCACACTTTTCTTGTCATTTGATTTGCATTGAAACATTAAGAGTGCTGACTGAGCTTCCGATGCTGTAAGGGCTTGTTTTGTATCCAAAGTCAAGTCCATTTTCAGTGCAAGTTCAGCAAGTGTTGCTTAGAACTTCTTTCAAAACAGGTTCCCAGACAGGATGTTGGAATTAGTTACAGTGCCACTTCCTATCCAAATGCCAAAGGAAGAACTTGTGGCGAAGCTTGGATTCAGTCTAGGGAAATTACGGTTCAAATCTGGGACATAAATACTGTTTCATTGAGTCTTTACATGAAATACTCGCTGCAAATGAAAGTTAATCCTGGCTTTTTCTGTTGGGATGAGCTTTTCCTTCCTTTCTGAAAACTGAATGTTCACTGGCCTGTCTTGTTCTCCTGCATTGTTTGATGGCTGCAATTGTCCTGAGGAAATACTGCACCTTTCCTGTAAATCTTGTTTTAAGTCAATGGCTTTAATCTTCATGTAGTTGTGATGAGGCTTTTTGTGAGGTGTGTTCTGTTGACTGTGGGGTTTTTTTGGCTGTATCTTTTTTCCTCACCTGTGGGTTTCTGAAAATAAGGAGTTAGTAACTGAATTCCTCCAGGACATCAGCTGCAATTCATTTGCCAAAAATGGGGTGTGTTCTGAAAAGACAATGGAGAAGTCTGTCTTGTCTCTTTGCCAAGTCACTGAAAGTATGGGTAGGTAAGCAGATCAATAATTAAAACTCTCTTCCTTCTACACTCTTGGGATTTGACCACTGTAGTTGGCATTCCCTCATCAAAGTAAACTGAAGTCCATAATTATTGAACTTGAAGTTTCATAGCACAATATTCCTTTCATGTCAATACATTTGTTCAGTTCAGGCTTCTGTTATCCTGTCCCACACTGTGGTCTCTCTGGTAAATAGTAACTTGGGGGAAGAGAATGTAGTATTCACTAAATGGAAGTATTATCTAACGATTCAGATAGACAAGACTTCCTTCGTCACTGATGGAGGAAATGAGTGAAGCAGCTCAATATTCAATCTAGGTTAATGATTCCTAATCTCACTTTGAGGAAGAGCCTTTAGGGAAAGCTGGCATTAACAAAACATTGCTAATCTTTGTGAATATCCAGGCACAAGTTATTTGTTTTAATACTTCCCCTCACACACCGAAATCTATCAGAAGACCTTAGTTTACAGCATTAGTTCCTCCTTGTGACCAAGTTCCATCATATCAAAGTACCAAAGAAAAGATACAGGCTCAAGTCTGATGCTGTTCAGAAGCAGAGGTAAATGGGGTTTTGAGCCATGCTACTCTTCATGCATTTAGGTGTCAAAGTCACATCAGCTTTTTCCTGTGCAACACATGAAAAAAA
>VWZK01009197.1:557079-666580 GCA_013396935.1 Baryphthengus martii | reverse complement strand
GGGGGAGTAAGGAACTATACCCTGGTGCTTACCAGGGCCTGCTGTAATGTGCCTTCGGGTTTCCATCTGCCCAATTTGGGGGAAGGACTTGAACAGGAGCAGTTCACCACTGCCACTAGCCCATGAACATACATGGAGGTGATTGTCTAGGTCTGTCATATAGAAATTAATTTCAATATATTTGCCAGGGAGAAATAGTAAGAAAGTGACTATTTTAGGTTGGCAGTTTTGGCACCAAGCTGGGAGATTCAGGGTGAAGCCTCTTTGTGAATAAAAACCAAATAATTTGTTGATGCTGTTTTACATGAAATCATTAAATACTTATTGAGGCAGGCATATGAACTTGACTGTTGCACCCCATGTGACTGCACGTGATCAAGTGAACCTCTCTTTGCCACCCCCTCTCCTCACTTAAAAAATGTCACTTCATTTATATAAAGTGAAACTTTTGCACCTGAGACACACTCATCTTAGATCCCTGGCTGTCCAGCTGTTCAGGTGCCCACCTGCATGGTGAGAGAAATGGGTTCCCTGCCTCAGCAGCAGAGACTCAAAGTATAGCAGACTCTGTTACCCTACGTCAGTACCTCCCTGGACCTCTTCTGTCTTCCCTCTCTAATGTTCACAATTCCCATCTTAGGGCACCATAGTTTGACTTCCCTCCTGTGTCTTTATGCCCCAGCTCTTCATCTGAATAACCATATTGCCAAAACTCAGCTGTTCCTGGCTCGTCAATGCCATTGTAATTAGTGAGCCAGAGTTTCTGGCTGAATTCTTGTCACAGTACCTCGCCGTTTGTCTTTTTACTGGCTTTAAATGCAGTAGACACGGTAAGTGCAGGTTGCCCTTTCCTGCCCATTTAGCACTATACAGCTGCCCTCAGAGCCTTGGGCTGTATCACATAGATGCTTTCATTCTCTGCTCTGCTTTTCTGAAAGTCTTGACTTTTTCTCTCGCTGTGTGGTGTGATGAATACCAGTGGGTCTCTGTCCCACTCCACAAACATGAGGCACAAGATTTGGGATGAACAGATACAAAGGCAAAACTTGTAGTACTGCTTTCCTGCCCACTGGGAGAGAAGGAACAAGGGTTATGTGATGACAGAAAGGTGAGTGTTTTCCCAGTGCAGTATCATTTGTCTAAGTGTATTTTCAGTAGCATATGCGTTTGCCCTCTCACAGCCTTCAGAGACAACGTTTTGTCTTCTGAAGCCATCATCGGTGAACTGGAAAATGGGGAAGGAAGATGCTGGTGCTCAGCACAATTAAGAGACATGGCTGAGCAGTGTCTCTGCTGAGTATGCAAGCCCTGGGTTATTGCTGGAGAAAAGCAGTAAAAGTCCAGAGAAACAGGTGCTCCTAGAATGGTGGACAGCCGGTCCTTCCTGTTCTTCTGCTCGAAGCTTTATGGCTCATTTTCTGACCATCCTAATTTTACTTTTCCTCCTCTTTTCCCAGGTCTATATTCTGAGAGGCCAAACTGCCTCTCCCAGACGGAGCCCCAGCAGCCCCGTATGAAGCCCTGGCTCATTCCTTCCCTGCCTGTCATTGCTCTGTGGCCCCGGCCAGCAGGAAGGGCCCCTCTGGCACGGGCGGCCATGGGCCCGGGCCGCCACTGCCGGCGGTTGTGCGGCCAACGGGGCCGTCACTGGGGCAGAGGGAAGCACCTGCCCGAACACACCAGGCTGGGGCAGCCGCGGCCACGGTGCTGGAGATGGTGGAACGGAACGGCTATCGAAAGATGGTTTTCACGTGGTCCTTCAACAGCGGCCACGTGCCCCAGGCGCTTGATCCTCCTGCGGCCAGGGTAAGGAGAGGCCTCGGCAGCCTCCAGAAGTCTCCAGGGTGCTTCCACGCTCCGGCTGGTGTATTGTCCGACTAGTGGCATTGAGGGAAGGAGCGGGCGGGGGCCGTGTGTCCCAAATCATCTTAGGAGAAACAGCTCGGGAGCGGTTCCTGAGGGCTGGTGTGCCCCAGCGGTGGCTTGGCCCTGGTGCAGCAGAGCGGACCTCACCGTGGTGGCCCTCGGAGGCGCGGCTGAGATGAGCGCGACGGTTGGGCCTTCACAGCCCCGCGCTCTCCCAGCCCTTCTGCCCAGGCTCTGGCAGGCTCCCCGCACACCGCTGCAGGGAGCTTGGGTCAACCCTGGGTTCCCCGGGCACTTCTGTTGAGGGCTCAGATTACCTCAAATGTCACTGCAAAGAGTTTGAGTCACCTTTGGGCATCACAAGCCGATGAACGGCCACGTTGTGGAAAAAGCCCTGCATGTTTCCAACCTCAGGATGTACAGGGCAGGCTGGAGCGAATGCCACGAGAATCCAGCTGGACCCTCCTGAAAGCCTGGCCTAGCTTTCTCCAGGAGCAGAAAGGGCCCCAAGCCAATGCTTTGCCACCAGGCTGCACATGTGCCAGCTCGCTGTACTCACTGGGCACTGGGGCTCCACTGGAGGTGGTAGGTGGAGCTGCTGAGGGCAGAAGGGTCAGTTCCTCTGGTGTCTGTTTAAAGAGCTCTGCGTAGTCTGTGTTTAGGGCCATTTGGAGATAACTGCTCTCCAGGAGAAGCGTGGGCAGTGAAATACTCTCAGACAAGAGCAGCTTTCTGAGCTGAGGCCTCACTCTCACCTCCTAGGCTCCCATGCCACACCAAAACTTAGCTCAGCAGAGACTTTTGATCAAGGGGGGAAAAGTCGTGAATGACGACTACTCAGTGGTAGCTGATGTGTACGTGGAAAATGGAGTGGTGCAGCAAGTGGCACCAAACCTAAATCCTGAACCACCAACTGGACTCGTCGTGCTGGATGCGACCAACAAGCTGGTGATCCCTGGGGGCATCGATACTCATACGCACATGCAGTTCCCTTTTATGGGTAGCAGATCTAAAGATGACTTCTATACTGGAACCAAGGTGGGTGCATGTATGCGTGTCTGTGTGTGCATCTGGGCTTTCTCAGAAAGGAATGTCTGCTGATTATTCAATACTACTTCTAAAAGAGAGAACAGAGTGTGAATCAAACACAGGCTGTGGCATTGTAATAAGTGGTTGGGGTACTCAGTGGTCCACCTTCAACCAGTAGTTATTTGGGTCCTTCAGAGACTTTTCTGGCTGTGGGTTGCAAGTGCTAAGCCCAGTTGTTTCCCCTGGCTGTTGCCATACAGGCTGCAATTTGCACTGGTACATGTAACAAGTTTCAGACTTTTCCGAGCAAAGGTTAACTAAAGCAAGACTTTTAACTCCCAGTTGTATTGGGAGCATTTCTTTGTTAATTTGATCTTTTCCCTGTGGTAGCATGGGGTATGCAAACCTTTCTTCTGTCATTCACTTCAGACCTGAAAAGTATCTCACTTCTCCCAGTGTTACACTTGGAGTAGGTTTTTTTTCAGCTTTTTAGCTGATCTCATTACTTACCCTGCATTAGCATTATATCAATTAGTACTATTAACAGTATTCTGCATCATCTCCATACAGTAAAAATATTCATAGAGAGCTCCCTAAAATTTGTAAGGTACTTTTCTAAGAGCTTTGCTGTTCAGGCTGAAATCCTTTGCCCACAGAAGGTATCCCATTGCCCTACTTGGCTTGTCTGTTAGCCAGCATCCTCAGAGAGCCTGTTATATCCTCTCCTTCTCACAGCAGAACTGGGCTTTGCTAAAAAGCAATAGTCATCCCTTCTAAGGAAATGGATTTCACTGATGGGCATTTTTTCTGATGTGCAAGATGCTAATTTGCCGCTATGAAATAACTGAAGTTAAATTCAACTCTTTTTAACAAATTGTGTGGTGCAATAACCACACAACTATTAAGAACCTTTGGAGTTTGCCATCTTGCTTAGATTGATGCTATTCTTTAACAGGAAATCTCATTTCTTTCCTGTCCCATCGTGCAGCAAGAGTGCAAGTTAGATTGTCTGAGCGGTGTGATTGTCCGTTTCCGTACTCTAACAAGGATTTAGCTTTTTTAATGTTGCACACAGAGTACCGACAGCAGAACTACAAATGACCTGTATGCTATCCTTAAATTACTGGCATATTTCTTTCGATAGCAATACTTACTTCAACCTAAGATAGTTTTGCTAGTGTTGCTGCTGTTATTTGAATGGAAATATTTTACACTGGATAATTTTAAGCACTAGAATTCTTCTTCTTAATGAGCACAGAAGTTACAGTGGCTTATTATAATAGACTGCAATTATTCTGCAAAACTCAGACAAAAAATTGTTTTGCCCATCACAGTAGATATTTCCTGCCGTATCAAAGTGGCTGCTATGTCAAATATAACATCTCTCCAAGCCAAATGTAAGAGAAGATGTAAAAGGAGAGCTACAGCATTGAATTTCTACCTCCAGAACTGATAGCTGGGAAAGGATGATAAAGTTGATCATGGGAATCTTTTTCCTCAAATTAAGTCTCTTCTGTAGTTGTCTGGTAGAAATGAGAGAATCTGTTATTATATGGGCCTAACAATGCTCTCCTTTCCAGATGTCCATAGACAAGGAATATCTTTTGAAAAAAAATTACAATTACTGAAACGGCTTCCACTAGCAGTTTTTGGTCTTCACACTGCTTTTTGTGATAAATGGAGAGAAAAAAATCGAGTCCACAATGTCTGTTCTGCTTGTCTACAGATGTCACAAACTATGTTTCCTGGCTGAATAAAGTGCAGAATTTGTTTTCTGCAATACTTCATTTACGTGATTTAAAGTGCATAAATATATATGTTAATGTTTTGTCATTTTCTGCAACAATCCTTTATTTCTCTGTGAAGATCGTTATTGTAAACGAATTATCAACAATGTATTTAGAGATTTGGTATCACAAGAGAAACTAAACAAATGTGACCTGAAACCAGATGATGATTTTGTTTGAGAGGAGAAAACATGTAAAAAACAGCAATGGCTGTGGCTTTCTCTTAAGATGCCTTCTTTAGGTCTAAGTGATCTCATTCCTCCATTGAGTCTAAAGACAACCAAATGTGCTGACTAACTCAGATGTAGGTGCCTACATGGTGAAATCCCAAAGCAAGAGAGGTAAGTTGTGTGCTAACTTGCAAAAAAAACCCCAAACAATATTTTTTTGAGCGTTTAAGTTTTTTTGAATAACTTTTTGAGGCACTGGACAGAGAAGCTGCAAAACAGAGACTGCATACACAGGACAGGATGTCTGTATGGTCACTTTGGTGCCTAAAAGAAGACTCTAGATCCAGCCTAGTGATCAGACGTCAAAAAGTTAGATATTGTGGATCTTCCTAACACAGGTCAAAGTGTTGCAAGTGTTCAGAGCTATTTACTGAAGTTCATGATCTGACAAATATTTTGGCAAGAAAATCAGGGAGACAGAGTTGTGTTCCAACAATTGCAAAATATACTACAATGATTAGCTAAGATTTACCTATTCAGTTGAATAAATAAAGGCACAAAATGTCTCTCTTTTTCTAAAGAGAGGGGGAAAAAAAGGTGATAGGGGAAAAAAAGAGCAGAGTTGTGGAATCCATTAATTATTTTTTTTTCTTAAATATAAATATTCTTTAATTCTAAATCCTGTTTAACAAATAAGAAGTCAATCTGTGTTGAAAAAAATGGCAATTTCAACAGCCTCTTTTAGAGAAAACGTTTTGCTGAATTCATCACAGATTTGCAAGTGTTTATTCCACTCTCCAAACGCTTTTTTCTTTTCAAAATACACTGACATATTTACAATTTTGCTTGTGTTTGCTCAGAGAAGAGAAGAAAGGGACTGATTGAGCTAGAAATAGGACGAGTTAACATAGGATGAATCTGAACTGTGTATATTTTGATCTGAATTGATTATACCTGTTGGGCAAAGAGGTGTTGTTCAGAGCAACAGAGAGGATTTCTGTGGCTAATTTGAAAAGATTGCAACAATTACAGCAAGGGAATTTTCATATTTGATCAATTTCTGTTAGTCGAGGATCTGCTTTCTAGGAATGACTAATAAAGATCCTTCAAAGAAAAAAAAGGTAAGAATTTATTGTCTAGAAAGGACAGTGAAAATTATTCGTTAAAAAGCAATTTTCAATCCTTATAACATACATAAAGTAAGATTTTTGTTTATTTATTTATTTACTTGTAAATACTTATGTAGAGGATGTAAATGACTCATTCTATTTAAAAACTTGCTATGCAGTTTTACTAAATGATACTCTATCAGTAATAAAAATAATTTTAAAACACTTTAAAAATCCGTTTGGTATTAGACAAGAGTTTGGGGATTTTCAAACTGGATTTTTAAACTTAACCTGGTTTGTTGGGGTTTTTTTGTGTGTATATTTGCCCCTTAATACTTTCCTGTCACACAGTCTTGTTTTTTAAACTAGTAGACTCAGGACATTTCCAAATTTGCCTGTGGTCTCCTGCTGCTCTTCTTTTGCAATGATCCCACTCGCTTAAGGAAGCCCACTGATACGTGAATGCTGCAGACTCACCTCCAAATATTTGATAAGATTTTGTACATGTGGAAAATCCTTCAGCCTGAGAATTTCCCTATGATTCTCCTGAATACCTATTTGAGAATATCCTTCTCAAAGGAGGTGAAATTAATCTCCACAATCATTTTGAAGTTCATACTTTACTCAGGGAAACTCTTCGGTGGCTTTTGGCTTTTCAGTGTGTCGAGATAGATTGCCGCACAGGGAATTGGAGAGGGTTGGAAGAAATCTGCTTTCTCTCTGATTGCTAAATATTAACTTTTCCTTTCAGGCTGCTATAGCAGGAGGAACCACTATGATCATTGACTTCGCCATCCCTCAGAAAGGCTGTTCTCTTATTGAAGCCTTTGATACATGGAAAAGCTGGGCTGACCCTAAAGTCTGCTGTGACTATGCACTGCACGTGGCAGTTACATGGTGGAGCAACAAGGTAAACACAACAGCTGACTTTGAATTCCATGAATTGGTGCAGCACCTGCTTTGAATTAGTCCTCACACGCTACATAAAGCTTGCCGGCAGTGTAATAGTATTTTGTGTGTGAAAACAACAGGTGAAATAGTCTACATCTGTTGCAGATGAGTGTTTTAAATTACTTAAAGAATTTGTAAATGTGCAATTTAACAGAGTTTGGTGCTATGGTTCACTTTGTTACTTACTGCACAGAGGAAATGCACAAGGGAAAAATGAGTCAGAATCTGTTTGGAATGATGTGCACAGAGGCTGGAGATGTGAAAAGGTAAAGGAAACCCTCCCATTGAGTCACAAGATTCAGAATGGACCTAGTTGTTTTCAAAACTCTTTTCTCAAAGAGGAGTCTAGATGCAACTGGATCTATTCCTAGTCCCAGACTTGGTCAGTGCTGTGTAACTAAGGGGTTATGTGTGTTTACGACTAAAGGATGATACATGTTAATGGACACAGGAATATATGTACTACCCTTTATATCATTTAGCTAGGTTTTCAAAATTTCAGCATGCCTATTCCCGATTCACTTACCTCTACTCAGGCGTCCAATGGTGGTTCGCTCCGAAGGTTTCGAATCCTAGGTTTCCTGAAGCAGACTTTGTCATGGAGATACCCACAAAACAAACAGCAGCTGCTACCTGAAATGGGAGTTTATTGCAACCAGGGTTGCCCAGCGCTCCTTCTGACCAAATACAGGTTCAGATGTCTGTTGGGAATTAGCTACTACACAATAAATTCCTAAACCTTAAGGAAAGACGAACCAAAATGGGCACACACTGGCTCATCAAGTGGAAATCTCACACACCAGAGTGCCCAAGATACCACTCACCCAAAGGAGGGGGGTGAGGCCCACTCAATCCATGGAGACTACCTCAATCTGTGAAAGTATCCTTGGACAGCGTGTCCAAGGGGAGGGTCCGACTGCCAGGCCGGCCGCTCTGCCAAGAAACAACACCTCTGGCTCTCAGGCAGGACCCCAGTTATACCCCAGTCAAGGGTGCACTGCGGTCATTCCCACTGAAGAGCCCAAACCCCAAACCTGTTTGCTGATGGCTCCCAGCCCCTGAGGCGCCAGTAAGGCACCGTGAGGTGCAGGTGAATGGCCAAGGCCTCAAACTGCTCAGTACGCCCTGTGTGCTCTGTCTGGTTTGTCTGGGGGGGAGACCGCACCTGCCACAGAATCTCAGGCATTGGATTTTATAAAAGTAAATACTTTAATAGAGTGGTACAATATCAGGCTCAGCTTGTCCAGGAGGTCTTCAGAAAGGGACTCCCTGATAAAGGAGGGAGGAAAGGAAGGACTTGAACAAAGAACTCCTGTGGCAATTATACCCTTGCAGACTGTTGACCCGTCCCTCGCATCCAATAGTAATATTTGTGTCTTGGGTCTTCTTGTTCCTAACTGGATTAGGAAAAAATAATTCTGGTCTGACATCTTCTGACTGCTCATTGAATTAGTTCACTGTCTCCAGACAGGCTGTTATCATGTCTAGTTGCAGCAGCTGTTGATGGCTGTAGCCTTGAAGCCTCCTCATCTCCTGATTTACACAGGTTCTAGGGGCCCTATTTTGGCTAAGTAAGTACATGTTCATTAAATCTAAGTGGAAATTTACAGCTTGCGACCTGAGGCTGCAGTAGATCTAGCTACTCGTGCTGAGAAAGTAAAGTATACTTTATACAAACAGTACAGTAAATCACACAACTTTTAGATGATACTCATTCTACTTAAAACTTCAGTGAAACAACTAATATCTGATAACATTGAAAGGCATCCCTACTCAAGGGGAGAGTTGCCTGCCATGCAGTCCAGTTGCTGTCCAGGAAGAATTCAAATTGAGCACATAACCAGTCTGTCATTGGTAAAAGATCCTGTTGCTGGAGGTCACCGCCTGCAGCCACGCTGTCTAGCAGGGTGAGCTCAAAGGCTCACTTAGGCTGTCGTATCATATTTATGGCACACAGTGGTTGGCTCATAGTCAAATTGTGTACAGCAGGAAAGGTATGCACGAGACCCCTTGTATCCACAGCTTTCTTTGGGCAAATGATGTTTGCATAAATTTTGCCTTTTCTTGAACACTTGATAATCTGTGCTGTTGAGTCCTGGTGGTTGGTTTGTGTGGTTTTTTAATAAGGATATACACAAAAAATATGGTACTTTCAACTTTAATGGTAAAGGAAGAGTTCTGTTCCTGGGTTAGTGCAGTACTATCTCCTTAAAGTCAAGCAGCACTGGAGCCAATAATTACTTGAATGTGAGATTATCTAAAAACACTTTTTTGGAATTTGCATATGGGAGAATTGTCCTTATTGTGTAAATGTTTGCTGATAGCCTGAAAGCTTTAGTGAATAAATCAACTTTTCGGGTGCTTGACATCTATCTGAACCTGACCTCTGTTTTGCAGGACTACTTTGGATCCTCAGAGAAGGTGCAGCAGGTCATAGATATATTAAGTAAATTCCATTTTTAAATATGAGTACTTCCTCTAATTTTAAACTTTTACAGTATAGAAACAGAAGCCTTTACTCTGCAAACAGCCCATCTTTGGTGTTCTGTGAACTAAGCACTAAATAGACTGACTGCACCTTCTAGCTCAAAGCAAAGACATAAAATAAATTCTCCAGTGGAGTTTGAGGAATGTGCATTTGAAACAGCCGTAGTAGAGAACAGTGGAATTTTACCGAAAAATGAAATAAAACTAGAGAGGTGTAAATCAATGAAATGTTCTGGCTTATGTTAAAAAGTTAACTGTTTTTAAAGGCCAAGATTGAAACAAATAGAAAGGCCTGATGTTTTGTAGCTGTAAAAGACCTAGGTAAAGAAGACTGATATTTCATGCCCTTCTAATTAGCTGTGATCTCAGAATTTAAAATATTGATTAAAAATGTACATTCTTTACAATGCTTACCTTTAGTTATAGTAATTAGTGAAGAAGAAAATAAATTACATGCCTCTATATTTGTGCCAGATCAGGGCTTTATGTCAAATATTTATTTGTTCGATAATTCCCACTCAAGATATGCTTCCATCCCTCCTCTGGATAAATCCAGAAAAATTCCTTGAGTTGTTTATCAGTCTCTCACGTTTGTTGGGCATATCCGACCAGATTATAAGAGAGAAGGTGAATAATATTTTACTTTTTGAGAGGAATTAATCTCATGGAAATTTTAATGGCATCACAGATGCACGTCAATTACTGTCACCATCATTTTATTGGGAAGGGAGAGCCAAAGTTGGTTAACAGATAGGTCTAACTAACCAGCAGTACAAGAAACCTTTGGGCTAAAATCTGCTTCTTTCTTTCTTTGGGCTGTAATATTTCACTGGGCTTCACAGACCCTAGTAGAAGCAGGGAATCCTATCAAGGAGTGCATACAAGACAAAAAGCAAGCTTGCATCTAGACTTTAAGAGCCATTTTGTTTGACATAGAAATATTTCAACGGTCTGTGTGTTGTTTAGAGTCAGAACAAAGCTATAGGAGATAAGATCTTTTCTGTCACTCTGTTATTTGTTGAGGTCTGTTATGATCCAGTTTTGAAAATCAGTTTTGCACAACTCTCCATTCTGTGTAAGTTGGATACATTGGTTATAATATTGGACTGGGTGTTTTCAACATCAGGAGATTTATCTGGAGTAAAATTCTTCTTTCTTATCTTATGTGAAAAGCATTTCTTTCTTGCAATTAGCTTGTGCCTCCAGTATCTGCTCTGCAGTGGTACTGGTTTATATACTTTGAAAATCAATTTGATACAAGAAGAATATTATGGAAGTCTAAAGACTTGGGCTGTTTGGACTGAACATATGTTTGAGGAATGAGTAAAAAAACCCTTCATAGTTACAATTTCTTTATGCAAAATTACTAACAGTTAAAATACAATATTGCTGTTTTTTGAAAATTCCTGACTGTCTTTCAGGTGAAAGAAGAAATGAAAATTCTTGTTCAAAACAAAGGTGTCAACTCCTTCAAGATGTTTATGGCCTATAAAGATGTATACATGGTCAATGATGAGGAGTTATATGCAGCCTTTTCCTGCTGTAAGGAACTTGGAGCAGTTGCTCAAGTCCATGCAGAGAATGGAGAATTAATAGCACAGGTAAGCATTTGACATTTTGTCCATCAAAGTCAGGAATATAAATGGTCCTGTTACTGAAGCACTTCAACAGATGCATTGGTGTCATCATTGTATCATAGGGAAGAGCTTCTCTATTCTGTTTCATTTCCACAGAAATGAAGACAAACATCTTGTTCAAAAACCTAAAGGATACTTGCAGTGGGCTAAGAGATTGTAACCTGGAGTCCTGGGTTCAGGGTAGAGACAAGGCACATGATCCTGTTATAACAAGGGTGATATTTGCAGTATAATATATATACTTGCGTATACATATATAATATGTATACTTGACTGACAAAGAAAGCAACAGGCAGAGCCTGACTATCAGACAAGTCAAAGTGGGAACACTCGGCCAGGTATTTAGACGTCACATGCGTGATGCCTAATGCTAGGTCTCTCCAAACACAGTTGGCTCATCTAATGGGAAGGAATCCAGAAGTACGAAGAAAGCTTCACTGAGTGAGCACAAAAGTCTAAATGCTCCTCTGTGCGTAGTTAGCCTCACTTCACACTTGCTACTGCCATCTTAGTGCTGTGTGGAGGCACTGGGAACAAAACTACACTGATGTCTTTGAGTTTTGTGAGCTATTCTAGGCAATAGTGCTTTGACTCTTCCTCAGGTCCCTTAATGGATATGAATTTCTTGCTAAGTAATCTCAAATCAGCAAAGCATTAAGTTACTGAAATATAGTAGAGACACAATCTTATGCCTTTTAAAACCTTGGAGCCTCATTCAGAGGCTCTGGATGTGTATCTTTGTGCTTAGTAAGGATCTTTCTTCTTTATGGTTTTTTTTTTTTGTTTTGTTTTTTTTTCCCGGTGCAGGGCCAGTACTGTCATCTCAGTTACTGGCTGCGATCATTTAGGAGTTCATATTGAAAGAGGAGTAGGGTTTTCAAAAGTGGTGATTTTCCCTGCAAGCCAGTGGAGTGTGTTCTCTGAAGTCACTTAGGTATTCTAAGATCTATGTTTACTGAGAGTTATACTGGATTTTGGATAACACGACAGTAACTTCCTTTGAAAGAAAGCACAACTGCCATGTTGTTTTTTTTTCTCAAACTAGCTGTAGTGGCTGGGTTAGGATTCATTTGGCTGGCAGCATGTTCAGAACACCATGGGTGAACTTTAACTGACTCTTACATGGGGGTTTTTTGTGGTGTTCAGGGTGCAAAGAAGATGCTGGCAATGGGAATAACCGGCCCTGAAGGGCATGCGCTGTGTCGTCCTGAAGAAGTGGAAGCTGAAGCTACACAAAGAGCAATTACCATAGCAAATGCTCTCAACTGCCCCCTTTTCGTAGTCCATGTAATGAGTAAATCTGCAGCGAGGATGATAAGTAGCGCTCGAAGAGAAGGTAAAGTCCTAATTCTTCTATGCTTGGGCAATGGCATTGGAAGAAGGGTCATGGAAAACCAAACATAACATCAACGTACTACTTGTCATGGGTGCCATAACCCCCAGAACATGGGTGAATTACTTGGAGTGGGATGTCTAAACTCTGTGTGTGTGTTGTGGGACCCAAGGAGAGCTAAGCAGTGTAGAAAAACAGCAACTAGGACTGAGATCTCCCTTCTTCCCAGAGCAAACTTTTTTCTTCCTCATACTATACCTTGATGGTCAAAGTGGTGGCCAGAAGAGCATTATTGCATTAAAATGATGTGACCAATCCAAGACTATATATGCTCTGCTTTCCCTCCTCTGAGTTAGAGTAGGCAAGCCTTTGCCAGCTATTTAGATGAGAAATTCTACAACAGAGACTACACCATGTTTTTACAGACAGTGCCATCACAGGACTACAACTATTCACTAGGCACTGCTGTGGTTTAAACCCAGCTGGCACCAAAGCACCACACGGCCGCTCGCTCACTCCTACCCCGTGGTGAGGTGGGGAAGAGAATATAGAACAAAAAGCTCGAGGGTTTAGACAAAGGACAAGGTGAGATCATTTACCCACCAGTTATGGTCATAGGCAAAAAACATTTAACTTGGGAAATAAACATCAGTTCAATTTGTTACCGATTAAATCAGAGTAGGATAATGAGAAAGAAAGATGACCAAATCTAAGAAACACCTTCCCCCCACCGCTCCCTTCTTCCTAGACTCAGTTCTGCTCCCAATTTCTCTACCTCAACCCTTTGAGCGGCACAGGGAATGGGGAGGTCGTGGTCGTTTCATCACATATTGTCTTTGGCACTCCTTCCTGCTCAGAGGGAGGACTCCTCACGCTCTTTGCTTCAGTATGGCGTCCGTCCCCAGTCCTCCATGAACTTCCTGATGTGAGTCCTTCCCACAGGGCGGCAGCTCTTCATGAACTGCTCCAGCATGAGTCCCTTCCACAGGATGTAGTTCTCCCAGAGATAGACCACCCCAGTGCAGGCTTTCCTTTGACTCACGGACTTTTTTGGGCACAGGCACCTATTCCAGCATGGGGTCCTCAAAAGCCTGCAGGTGGGTATCTGTTCCACCATTACCTTCCATGTGCTGCAGGGGAACAGCCTGCCTCACCGTGGTCTGCAGGGCAATCTCTTCTCTGGCACACCTACCCCCCTCCTTCTTCAATGACCCTGGTTTCTGCAGAGTTGTTTCACATCCCACTCCTCCCTCCACTCCGATGGCACTACCACTGTCACTGATTGGCTCAGCCTTGGCCAGAGTTGGGTCTGACTTGGAGCCAGGGGAGCTTCTAGCAGCTTCTTACAGGAACCACCCCTGTAGCCCCACCTTCTCCATTACCAAACCTCTGCCACACAAAGGCAATATAGACACTTAGAAACCACAGTGATGATGACAGTGTCTGAAAGCCTTGACTCCAGCCAGGGAAGGATTTCTCAGGTCTTTCATTGCAGGGTTCATAAATAGTTCTGGTCAACCAAGGGAGCCTGACCCTCTTGACCATCTCGGGCAGGCTAGAAGCAGCATGGAGGCTGTAGAGATCCAGGATGTTTTACCTCCTCATCTGCAAGTTCATCCAGAGTCGCATGTGAAACCGCCACACTGAGGAGACATCATGTGGGTGGAAGGAGCAGGTCAGAAGTCTGTGATTTGGAGGGCATAAATCGTTATGGAATATCTGTTCTCATTATCTTTCTACATCTGAGCTTCTGTTCATCTGACTTCACATGAATTGCATGCAGACCTCTGCTTCCTTGTTTCATGGCGTTAGATAATGCTTACACGGGGGATGTAGATTATCTATCAAAATGCAGAATATGACAGCTTGATGGAAGTGCAGTCAAGCTCAGTATGATGTCATTGTGCTAATTGTGATGGATAGGTTTATGTGGAATATGTATTGATTATGGCTTCTAGTAAGACTTATCACTAACTCAAGTTTATAAAAGAATCTATCAGGATATTTTTTTACTGGAACATCTTTTGGTACTATGCTATATTAGATTCCTCCACTAGGTGACAGTGCTGCTGGAAATGTGAATTTTAGCCGTCAGTGTGCGGTTATTTGTACACTCACAGGTGGCAGTATCAACATTAACTAGGAGAAGCTGTATGAATAACTAAAATACCCAGATTTAAGATGAAACACTGGCTGTGAACATAAAAGAGCAAGGATAGAAGGTGATGTTTTATAGCACACTGCGCAAGTAAAAAAATTGTGCTGATAGCAGATACTGTAAAGTAGTTAGGTATGTGTTGAAAGAGTAGTCTGCAGTGACTCGATACATATATGCTTCTTCGATGTGTAAAAAGAGAAATTGGCACAAGAAGAAATTTGCTTGTTGTAGACAAATTGGGTTTTATAGTTCCCTGGATCGATGCAGTCAGAATCACCAGTGCTTGCCTTTTGGCACAGCAACGTATAAGACAAAGGTTCTAATGCAGTTTATTCATGTTTTCAGGATTATTTCTCTATCTTTTGATGCTAGTTTCCTGCTATTTACAATTGTGAAATTTTTCATCTTCCTTTCCAAGCACTTAGCATGAAGTACAGTGTGTAGGTGCATATTCATCCCAGCCCACACTGGAGGAAGACTGATATCCCTTCCTATTTCATCACTGACGTCAGAAGGGGAGAGACTGATCCTCACTGAGCATAATCTATTTTTTGGGTGACAGCGTGATAGCAGAATTGAACCACTGCTTCTGAAATTCTGTGGGGTGATGATTTTCCTGGTCAAAAATGTAAGTCAGAGCCCAATTCTTCTTTGTCCCTCCTTTAGCTATGCAAGATGAAAAACAATATTAGAGCTAGAGACTGATGCAGTTTGCTGAAGACAGCAGGCATAATTCTGTTGTCTACAGTGAGCTATGGCTCAGATCTTAAAGGCTGAAATCTGTCATATGGACTGTAAAGGGAGTTCTTAGACTAGCATAAGCAAACTTTAGGGGATTCCATGCCAAAGTCCACCATCTATGTCTGCTCTGATCTCCAGAAACACCACTCACTGAAGGAAGTCTCCAGATTATAGCAACATGTTTTTTATGTACATCAGTAGCAGCCATACTGCTGCTGAATATCCAGCAGGAAATCCAAGATTTCCATTGTGACCATGTCAGAGAGAAACAGGTTAGCTGGTACACACATCCTATTCTTTTTTTGGGCCATACCAGCCTGTTTGCCAAAAGCTGTGGTTCACCAGTTCTCTGCTTAAAAGCACCTCTCTGTGAGAACTGTTCTTACTTGTCTCAGTGGACTGCTTTGTCATCCCTCTGCAAAACATGATCTTTAATCTTGCTAGAATGGGTAGAGGAACTGTCTGCTTCTACAGAAGGACAGTCTGATGTCTCTGTGTGCATGACAGTCTTGTCTTTTGAGTGGGAAGACAAAGAGGATCCTCTTCCTGCTATTGTGTGACGTCTTCCCTACAATGAGAAGACAAGGCTGCGGAGCACTAGTGTCAGACAGTGCAGCTCTCTCTCCTTGTTGTGAACCTACCAGGGAAAACTAATGTGGCCCTGTCACCCACTCCTTTGGCCAGTAATGCCTATGGGGAAGCAAGGCTAAGAAAACATTATTTAGGGATATACGATTTATACTGCCTTCCGCTTAAAAATGTTTTCCTCCTAAGAGGAGCAAAGGCTCAAGATCACATCCCTTTGCCCATTTAACTGTGCTGTTACAGCTAAGGAGAGAAGGCTTTCTAGTGCAGCTGAGAACTGGAGATCAGAATCTTATTAAAAAGCCATTTTTTAAAAAAGATTTCTCCCTTTTAAAGGAATGCATATAAAAATATGTACTTGATCAGATTACAAGAAGCTTACTTAGATTTATAAAGTTGGTACCTCCCACCATTGGTCACGAGTTAGCTCTGTTCTTAATGAGGGGAAGGGCATGTCCACAGCCGTGGGTGTGCAGACTCTCAAGCTGATTGTGAGCACGGGAGTGTAACTAAAAATGTCAACTTTTTATCTGGCATATGCAGGACAGCTCAGGTCCCGACTGTAGACAGCACAACTGATACAACGTATGCCTGATTCAATAAACCTGCCTTGTGGTTCTGCTTCCTTCAGATCATAGCTGATCAATGAGTATCTTGGCCTCATACGACCTCATCTTAAGAGCTTCTGAAACTTCTACTAGAATAAGCACGCAGGGACCAGTTTTTCAGGCCTGTAAATGTTAGTTGATGTTTCTTAAGACTATAACTCTTTGAGTTCTGGTAAGTGGTAAAATAAATCGTAATTGGATATTCTTCTTTGCTATAATTTATGTGAAAATAGCTCTTGCCAGCCAGTTTGGGCATCTGATGAAGAAGTCACCAAATCCACAGCTATTTTGCATCAACTCAGAGATGTCAGAAAAAACAAACAGCAAAACACTTTCTGTTTAGTGTTTTTATAGGATGCAGGAAAACTACAAATGGAAAGACCTGATTTATTACCACATTACTCTACTTTTATGCAAATAGGCAGAATCCAGTTGACCTAGAAGAACCTTAATGCAGAATTTCTTTGTTTTCAATAGAGCTAAAAGAGCCTTAATGCAGAATTTCCTTGTTATTTGGATTAAAGCAGTAGCCTAATATTATTTCACCCTTCAGTTGGGCTAGTCACGGTCTAAATGAAATACAAGAAGCTGCGGAGTCAGCAGAAGTGTCCAGATGTAGTCCACTGAAGCTGCAGTGTTTGGACTCAAAATCACTTGGGGAAATGGCTTCTACTCCTTCCCACTCCTGGGAAAAAGTGGGGCTGTTCAGGTCAAATTCTGATTGCAGAAATTCTGTCATCAGCCATGGTACATGAGTTAGAATCAACTCGGCATATATGACTGTGAGCTTGCAGAATTATTTTCATTTTTGTGTTGTAAAACTGAAATAAGAAAATTATTTGAAAAAGCTAAACATTTATTCCTTTCCTACCATTTCAACTTTTATTACTTACAGCTGTGCCCTAATGATTCCTAGTTTAGGTTTAATCTGGATGGAAATCTGGGTAGTTTGTCCAGTTTCTTTAGCTTGGTATATAAGACACACACCACACCACATTTCCCCCTCCTTTCTACTGACTTTGCTTATGACAAAAATCACCTAATAGGTAAATATAGGGATATATGCAGGACTTTTCCTGTATATATTTAGATTTGTGGCAGCCTGCCCTCAAACACTGTGTTTGGAGCTGCCCAGGGAAGGCCAAGATCCCCCAGACTCCTGCAGCAGTTCTGAATTAGGAAAGCACTAATCTGACTCAAACTTCCTCATTCACTGATTGGTTATATCACTTCCATGGATGGCCTCATATTCAGTTCTTTAAGTTTTGAAAATAAGGTGCAAAAATAACCAAATGCTTAAATCATGATTTCAAGTCCAAAACAATGGTGGTGATCTCCCTCTGAGCCCAAGTGTAAATCTATAGTATCAGTAGATAAGCAGGACTGGGAACTTAGAATGCTCCAAACCAAAGCATCAATGTAAGACAAGCATGTTCAGTATGTCAGAGCGTGCTGAGGTCATGGAAAAAGTTATACTGGGTAGGTAGCACTTGGAGTACATGTTCCATACAGTAATGCCAGAGCAGGTCTTGAAACTTTGTAGAAACAACTGTGGAACTATGGTATGAGGCCTATTTGCAAGTCTGAGGAATGGCACTACTGCAGTGAAAAACATTTTGAAAAGAATTGAGCTCCTCAAGAGCTACCTAAGCTAGTGCAGCAATTACAATCCAGTAGCTCACAGAAATACCAGAATCTAATGCAGAGAGGGAAATCTGCAAAAGTTTGCTTTGTTGTTTTCCAACAGTGCAGTGAATGTGTGACTTCTATGCAGAAAGACAGAGAAAGGTCACTGTATTGTATCACCAAGAGCCCTTGCTGGGGTAACGCAGTGACAGTTCTAATAAAAACTGTGCCTGGAGTGAAATCTGGGATCAATAGCAAGATACCCACTGTGAGCAGGGAGCAGGAATGGGAGAAGGCTCTTGCTTGGATCCGGCAGAGGCTGCCTTTACCCAGCACCAAGCAGCCTATGAGCAGATGTGTGAGATGCCAGCTCACTCCGGTTCTTTCGTGACCATCACAGTCAGGGACATTACCACCTGTCACCTACAGGTGACATTTCTTGGGAGGAAACAATAATTAAAATATGTTAAGTTTATCCAAAGGCTAGCAGCTGATCTGGGTTGGTGTCCTCTTCTGAGGAAACTAGAATACTGTGCAACAAAGAATTAAAAATTAAAATTTGGAAGATACCTTTTAAAAATTAAAATATTTATAGTTTTTGATTTGGGAAGTGGTTTTACACTCTTTAAATTTATGTCTTGTGCCATATTGTTCTTCTTGGAACAATTATAGTCTGACAAAAGTACCACCTTGCAAAGCCTGTATGCTGTATATATTTACTTACATTGCTACATAGTCAGTAATTTCAGAGCACCAAACAGGTGCTTCCAAGAAATATATGGATCTTGAACGCAATTAATGCAACTGATGACTGCGTTCCTTTTGAAATCTCAATCACATTCCTGGTAAACAATATGTAAACCTTTTATAATATATCTGTCAACAGTTTAATTAAAAAACTTGCCCAGGCGATGTTCTCGTGAGGAAATATATTGGGAGATCACCAGCAGAATATTAAGAACAGAGATGCTGTGTTAGAGCTTTGTTTATTATGCCCTTCTATATATTGGGTTTTAATTTGAAACACTCATTCAAATTTAAATCCATTGCCACCAAAAAGATCCAGAACAGAAAAAAATACGAGATACGCATTTTTATGTTGTTTGATGACGATACTCTTGCTTAACTTTTTTCAGGAAAGGTGGTTTATGGGGAGCCTATTGCTGCTAGTCTTGGCACTGATGGCACCAACTACTGGAACAAAGACTGGGCTCATGCTGCAGCATATGTCATGGGACCTCCACTGAGACCAGATCCATCTACTCCTGGTTTTCTCATGAACTTACTGGCCAAGTAAGCAGATGAACAGAGACAGCTGATGCCCAAATACACAGCAAATTCTGTCTGGAGTATACAATAACAAGTTGATGCCTTGGAGATTTTCTAAGTACAGAATGTTACATTATCAGGAAGGAGAAATGCAAGGTGAAACCATAGATGAAAAACATTTTTTATTACAGAAACTAGAAAATGTTTAGATTTTGGTTCTCTGAACTCTTGTGGCCTTCTGTCCCCATTTGATTTTAATCAATAAGCCTTGCTTTGCTGATACTGCAGCAAAAGTGGAGAAGTGACCAGGGGCACAGTAAGGCTGTGAGTTGGTGGGAAGTGTGTAAACAGTGGTGTCACAGCTAGAGGTTCTGGATTTTGTTGTCAGTTGCCTTTTTTTCACTTGAAAATTGGATACTGAATAAAAACCTAAGCCTGCAGACTTCTGAAGATAGATGTAAATTGTATACTTCATACCGTCTCCCCCAGAAGGAAGCAGGAAGAGAAGCATCCTTCAGATACTTATAGCTGACAAAATAGTGAGATGCTGGTATTTCACTACCAATAAAGCTTCGATCCACAAAAGGCTTGAATTTGACCAAGAGTATGTGAAGGTGTGCCTGAACACTGTCTGGTGGTTATGCTGATCCATAGTAATTTCATAGGATATGTGGAGTGACGCAGTCTAAAATTGCCCTAAGTGAGGGTGGAACCAAACTCCTTGCTCTGGGCAAAGGGGGACAGTCCTCCATTTGTGGGACACCTTTGACATATTCAAAGTAAAAGTCTTATTTTTGGTGCTTGGTTTCTTCTGAGGGTTTTCTGAAGCGGCAGGTACTTCACAGGGGAACTGGCTGTTACTGTGGAGCTACTCTTGGAGGATGGGACTGAAAACAGGCTGGCACGGCATATTAGTTTTCCCTTGCAGGACCTACGGCTGGATCAACACAGCCTTGCAGCACATTTACTATGTGGCACTGTCTGATGTGTGCTCTGATTCCTAATGAACTTTGTTTATCCATAGTGATGACCTATCTGTGACAGGGACTGACAATTGCACCTTCGACATATGCCAGAAAGCTCTGGGGAAGGATGACTTCACAAAAATCCCTAACGGAGTGAATGGTGTGGAGGACAGGATGTCAGTCATATGGGAAAAAGGCGTTGTAAGTATATCAAGATGTCTGAACATGGAGGTAATTGATTTTTCCAACAAAATATAATCTCTCAGCAGTTATCAACTCTCCGGTTTTATCAAGTTTATTTATCATAGGTTAACTCCTTTCATCAAATACCACAACAGAATTCTTACTAAGTCTCACTTTATGGTCCTGGAAGATAGAAGAATCTTTGTAGTCCTAGAGATAGCTATGAATCTTTGTAGTGCTTAAAATATAGCGCTAGAGAAATATTTCCATCATTTAGCAGCAAAGAATTGCTATTGTTTCAGCAGTAGTACATAGTACATTTACTTGCAGGGCTTTTTTCAACAGATGAAAGTGAAATAAAAGAAGTGCCCACAATTTTGACTCATTCACTTCTGTATTATTTCATATTTGATCTCTCTCAAACTTAGCTGTTGGAGGGCCTTCCGCACTAGGTGTGTTCCTATGAACGCCTAATTTGTGAGAAATGCTTCTCTAATGTATGGCTCAGTCCTGTGATGTGATGAGATGAGCACCTTCAAGTCCCACTGACTTCAGATTCTTTGTGCCAACACCAGAATGCTCCATGCTTCTCAGCACAATTCCCTTCAGGCTGTGAAAAAATATAAATATGAAAGCTATTGGCCAGGCTTTCTTGATACAGGGTAGTCTAATGAGGGGGAAGGTGAGACAGTCTGGTGAGGGATCTGTTGCTTACTGGGTGTTATGATTGCTCTGGCTAATACAATACTATGAAGTTCCAGAGGCTCTAGTTCAACTTTTTAATTAACATTAAGTTCTCTTGCAGTAGTGAAATCATGTTGATAATGCACTATGAAGCATATTTATTTGTCACGGTAGAATTATCTACCTCACACACTTGGTAAGGATGTGGTTCAGAATCTCTCTAGTTTTTCTGTATTTAGGATTCAGCTCCAGCTGGCATGTACAAAGCAGACTTCTGCTGGTATGCACCTGTGGCATAGCTCTAGTGTGATTATTATAGTGTAAACTGGAATGTAGTCTAGCTTATGGTTAGTAAGAAAGTGAGACATGAATATGTACATCAGTGCTGCTTTTGAACAATGTATCCTATTGGGCAAGATAATTTTTCAAAAGGTTCTTCAATGAGTAATATCCTTCCTTTAAAAATATTATGCAGCTGTGAGAGTTTGTCTGGAAAGCTGCTCTCCCTTCCCACACACCATTATTCAGAAGAGCAGCGCTCACCACTTTTATGTGTTTCTTCTTAGGTGAGTGTTCACAAGCCACCATACAAACATGTTTTATTACATTCTGATTGTTAGACTGACCTATGCACAATATTACTGCCAGCGTTGCTGACTTTCCAAGCAAACACCAGTCATGGCGGCTGGGTTAAGTTAGTTATGTTGCAGTGCACAGTCCCAAGACACATGTATGTCTGTTATTATTTGCCACTTTGCTGATGTGTCACATCAGCAAATCTGATTTTTATGCTACTTGATCTCACTGATCAAGTACTTCAGTACTTTACTGAATAGTACTAGCCTATGTGTTATTCCTAAAGAGATTTGCAAATCACTTTTCTTATATTATACATTGTGCTTTGCCTCTCCATTACCATCTTCTAGGCTCTCCTTAATACTGTCTCACCATTTTCTACAACCTAGATACTTGAGACACGTTGTATGTCCTGAGGAAACTGCTGAGCAGGCCTAAAGATTCAAAGCCAGTTAAAAATTCTGATTTCTCTTGACTTCACTTGACGGAGTATTTGGCTTTCAAGTTGTCTGTTTTTTTTCCTTGCTGTGGGTTAAAGTAAGATAAAGTTATCGTATTCATTGAACGCACATGGTAGTATGTGCATCTGAGACAAATAGTTATTTTTGTTTCTTTTAAACTCTTACGTATGACATTTAAAAAATATTGATGTAATGTTGGCAGAGAGCTGTCACTCATCCTAGCCTTCTCAATAACACAAACACCTTTTCATTCCTTGTTTAAAAAAGTAATGAGTTTGCTTTTGTGCACTCTTCTGCAGTACAGTGGAAAAATGGATGAAAACAGATTTGTAGCTGTTACCAGCACTAATGCAGCAAAAATCTTTAACCTTTACCCAAAGAAGGGGAGAATTGCTGTGGGTTCTGATGCTGACATCGTAATTTGGGATCCCAAAGCTACAAGGTATGTATGAGTGGCTCCCATCCAGCCTCTGGGCAAGAAAAAAATATCTCAAAGCCTCTGTACAGCAATAAGCCTTTGGGATGAGGTTATGGTGTTTTTCAGCTGCACTTGACATGAATTATTTACAGGTTATTTTTCTCCCACAACAGCGTATGTAAGCAGAGATCTTTGATCTCTAGATGGATTTGAAAAAATTCTCCTAGATTGCTGACCAAGTGCAAAAGCAACAAGGTCTGTACATTATGTTACCAAGGATTGGTATCCAAAGAATGAAAATAACCACTTCAGGTTTTTAGAGTAACTCTTTTAAGTGCTGGAGTATGTTTGGCTTCCTCCCACTGCAGAGAGCAGGGAGAGGAGCCTGTGTTCCTGCAGGATAATGCATTACAAGCTTGCGTTTTGAACTTACACCTACTTCAGACATATTTGAAGGTGGTCAGGATGGGTGGTGAAAGTGTGAGGTCTTGCCCTCCTAATGCCTTCTCCCTAGCTGATAGGGCAAAAGTAGTGGTAGAGCCAGGAGTGAGTTTAGTTCTGAAGCTCAAGCTGAATACGCTTATGCTTTTATTTAAGGAGTTTTCTGATTTTGTGCACAGTTAAGTCTGCTAGACTAGGGCTTGTCACACCAACAACAGATTCACAAAAGGTGTGTTGATATCTCACCCTTCCTGACGTGGTGCTATGGTACCTTTTGACTACAAAGGGCATGCGGTGTCTTTCTAGGAGCCTCAGCTCACACAGTGTACTCTGCATCACTGCTGAGTCCTCTCAGGTGTATTCAAACCCTTAGCCAGCTCCATACTCAGGCCATTGGAAATGTCTCAAGAATTACATGCCGTGCGTATTGCCTGGCTCTTGTGCCCATCTTGGTCTTGTTTAAGCTGCTTGGAAATGGTTTGGCAGCCAGCCATAGCAGAGGCAGCTCACCTGGGGAGTTGTCTTTCTCAGCAGAGATGCCTACAGGCTGTACAAGTGCATCTCCACTGTTCAGCTGCTGAGCAAGTTAGCTTAAATCTGCAGGTATGTGAACAGCTGAGTCTTACGTCTTGACCACATTGAGTCCTGTACACAGCAGGAGCAGTAGCGGGTCAGGAGGTGTGCTGGGCTGGTGCTTTTGTCTTGGTCTCAGCTCTAGTGCACACATTTGCCCTCCTTGAAATCTATTCATCAGCTTCATCCAATTAGTAAATCCAAAACCATGTGAGAGTGAAAGGAAATGCATTCCATGTTTTAAGCTGCAAAGCTTTAGGACATGGAGATTGCCATTCATAAGTCCCAGAAAAAAAATAGCAGCACCAGCAAAAGAAAGTTTCAGGATTGTCAACCTCAATAAGCATAGAGGCCTGCCCAACAAAGTCAGAGAGATTTTCCTGTGCATTATGCCTTCTGACATGTTGAGCAAGCATGTTTTGAGATGCTAGCAATGAGCTATTTCAGGACAGTGGAGCTATGAACTCTGATTAAAAAAAAACAAACCTGAAGAATTCTTTTCTGATCTCATTTCTGCTCTGCCTGGGGACAAGTGAATCTAGAAGGACAGCAGAGTTCTGACATTGTTCTCAAGGTGCTTTGTCAGCTCCTGTAATTATTTGCCCTTTTGCCTCCCAAACATTCCTTCTGCCTCCCGTCAGCCTCTCCTGAGTGCTCTAATTGCCTTTTTGCCCACTGCAGCTGTGAGGGTGCAGTTTTAATTTAAATATTTTTTTCAAATATTAAACTGTATTTTCTTATGAGCAAGCTGGTTTTAAGTTCAGCCAATACTTCTTCCTGATCTAGTACTATTCCCATTGTTTATCCCTTTGGCTTTGCTGGGAACAAGCCTCTCTGCAGGTACAATTGTGTGAACTACTTGAGTAAGGATAAATAAATCTCACTAGTGCTTGTCTATTCATTTCACTACAAATCCTGAAGAGGGCACAAACAGCCCAGCAGAAAAACAGATCTAGTTAGTGAACTTCAACCATTCAAGATCTTACACAAGGTGTAGCATCATGTGCTTTGTCGACTCTGGGGAGTCATTTTCAATTTCACAATAGCCTTGTTCCTCTTTCTTGATAAGTTCTTCCTCTTTTTAGCATGGCTTTTTTCTTGTTTGTAAATCTAAATCTTGTAAGAGAGGGAAATACAGTTTTTCAATTCTGATTTGATGCTGTGTTGCTGTAAACATAAAATACTGGCTAAAGAGTTAGTTGCTGAATTATTACCGTGTGGAACTAGTATTACCACAGTCTGTCAGAGGTGTGTAGGGAAAATTCTGGAGTCACTCTGAAAGGTAGTGAAGCTCTTCAAAGTACAAATCCTCACATACCTACAAAATAGGCTGCATTTCCCCTCCCACACCATTGCACAACAGCAACGTGGTGGGTGCTATCTGGGCATTCAGGGTTTTTTATTTCTACGTTGCAAAAACCTAATGAATTCAACGTGACAGCTCTGCAAGCTGGGAGCAATTGCAATTCAAGGTTCCACTTACAGCGCTCTGCCACTTTAGCTGAGGCTTTCCTTCTACAGGTCAGCTTCATTGACTGGTCTATTTCTGTAGCATTTTCTGGTAACTTCTGCAGAAAATATTGTATGAAAAGGTATCAAATTTGCTGCTCTATTTAAAAGCTTCTAAATACTGATTTTAGTGGGTCTACATGAAAACAAGCATTATTCAGAAGAAACATATCAAATATATAAATTGCTTAGAAGCTGCGTTAGAAAAATGGATTGTGAGTTCTTCCAGGTTAGGTTTTTTTTGTTAGCTTCCTTATATTCATTGTGTATTTATTAAAGAACAAACAAATACCAAAGGGACATGTTGGTTTATTGCAGCCATGTGCAACCAAACATCATCCTACAGACCTCAACACCCTCTGCATCCCAAGTCAGACCAGTGCACACAGGATTGTTTTGTGAGAACTCCTTGGAAAAATGTGCGTAGGCAGTAAATGCATACTCACTGTACCATCTTACTTTAATCTGTGCTTTGATTAAGAACGTTCACTGACTTCTTTCAGCTGCTCATAAATAATGCAACAGCCCCAAGTCTGTGAAATAAAAGCAACTGTAAAGACTGTTCAGAAACAGAGGGCAGAGTAAGCAAGGAATAGGGAACGTCACCTGTCAGCAAGTCAGTGTCCTCTATAGTTGATGCCTTTAGCTATTTGAGAGCAAATAAGAATACAAAGTCTCTAGGGCTTGTTTAAGAAATGCTCAGCAAGGTATCGAAATCCTGCAGGACTCAGTTCAGACTGTGGAAATTGCTGAGCATCCCTTGCAAAGTAGGGGCAGAAGGTGCTAAAGATCTCGTAAGAGACTTTCAGCTCATGGCAGATATTAGGGCTCAATATACTCACTGTAGCCTGTTGGAGCCTTGCAAATAAGCCCTGGATCAGACCACAAAGGCAAGATTAAAGACGTAAGGATAAAAAAACCCATCTTGAATGGAATTTTAACTTTCTAAGTCCATACACTTCATTGTAACAACATGCAGTCTGGGAAGCCTCACCCACCAGGTTTTTTCCACTCACCAAATATAACCTTTTGAGTGCAGAGGCAGAGCTCTCTGTACAGGTAGCAATCTCTCACCCCATCCTCCTTGGGCTCTGCTGGAGTGGCCTTCTTTGGCAGGCCCAGCATGCGCCCACGTGTGTCAATGGAGCTGGGCTCAACCCTGAGCACAGCAGTGATGGCTACAGCCACAAGCACACAGCTCCTGGAGTGGGGTCTCTGATTAGCAAGGAATGCAGGAGTCCAGAGGCAAGAAGGAGAGGTAGGAAAAGGATGTATTACTCTGGAATCTACTTGCTATGACATGACTAGGGAAGATGTGGCTTCTAGCCTTTTTCTGGTGGTGTTTATGCATTTTAGGGGAAACTGTCACTGGATGCAAATCAGCGAGAAGTCAGAGTGCCCCAGTCTGCTGGCGTTTATTCCCTCAGTGCCTTTGTTTGTGTGTAGATAGAGTCATGGATAAATCCTCTGCATTTGTTAGAACCAAATTCTGCAGCCTATGTCTGCCTCATTTGTAGTCAAGTCTTCAGCCTGAGAGGCCTAAGTGAGGACAAATTACAGCATTGAAGTACTCTTTGCCAAGCAACTGCCCATTATTTTTCTTAACATGAAAGAGGAAGAAACCAAGATGCTAGCAGATGATTAGAATAAATAATGCTGAAACTATCTTACTCTTTTGATGAATGAGCCTAATTTTGAATACTGAGTATATGGATAACTGCATCTAGACACAATGAGGCAAAATGAAATGACGTTCTGGCATTTTCAATAGCCCCATATTCTTTTGCACAAGTGCAAGCGTGTGCATGCATGAATATACACTAATTCACCAAAATCACAGTTCCTGTCAAAAGCCTGTTGTCTCAAATTAAGGGGACATGGAGAAAGAAACAGTAGGCACAAATTAAAATACAGGAAATTTCATTTAAGCGTAAGAATTAACGTTTTTGCTGTGAGGGTGATCAAACACTGGCACAGGGTGCCCAAAGAGACTGTAGAGTCTCCATCTTTGGAGATATGTAAAACTTGACTGGACATGGTCCTGAGAAACCTACTTTGGCTGACCCTGATCAGAGCAGAGGGCTTGGAATAGATGATCTCCAGAGATGCTTTCCAAGCTGAATGACTATGTGGTTTTGTGAACTGTAACAAAATAAGACTCTCTGAGTGAGCATGATGTACGTTTCCCTAGTAACTTGCTGTCTCACAAAATGTCAGCTGCTCTCTTTAGAGAACTGAATCTTAGAAACGTTACCCAAAAAAATTAAATCTTTTTTTTTATTTTCTCCTTATATAACCTTGCCTTTTTTTTCTTCCTGGTAATCAGTTCCAGATCTTCTTTAGTCACCAAATAGACTAATTTATATTTTCCTCTCTTTTTCTGCTTTTCTGCCAGCTTAATTTCTCCTTACTGTTTCCCTCCTGCCCATTATACAGTTTGACAATTTTCACTTCCATCCCATATCAGCTTGAAGTGATTGATACGACCATACTGATGGTATTGTTGACAAATGAGTTATTTACCATAATCAGAAAAATAATTCTGTTGTCATTCTGTACCCATCTTAAAATGATGAATTTTAGGGGATATAATTACGTTAAATAAAGAGCCTATCCCTCAGATCAGTCATTTTGACTTGGAGGTCCCAAACATTAACTTCCTGCCTCTTCTTGCCTTTGTTATTTTATCCACAAATCTCCTCACTTCATATGGCTATTCAAAGGCAATGCTCATTTCATAGAATCACAGAATCACTGATTGATAGAGGCTGGAAGGGAACTCTGGAGATCATCTAGTCCAACTCCCCTGCCAAGACAGGTTTATGTAGAGAAGTTCGCACAGGAAAAGATGTTTTTTAGGAGGCTAGAAATACAACTTTATGAATAATTACCTGCATATACTTCCATGTGCAGGTATTGCAATTCCTTAATATAAAATAGGCCATGGACTTTTTAATCCACATTATAGTTCACATTTTTGCACACAGATTTTCTCTTTCTTCTTTTTCCTCTCTTTTTTTCCCTCTCCTTTGCTTTTCTTTTTAATAAAACTGACTTTTTAACAACAAAGTTCAATTTAATTATCATTATAAGTGAGTGGTGGCTCAGGACAGCACTGAAAGGTGAATGATATCTTTTTTTCCTGGATTTTAGAAAAGCAGGTTAACAATATGGACAGTTCAAAGACATCTGAAAGTGATGAGAAGAGGTAACTCACAAAGGCTGATATCCTCAGCAAACTGGCATTTCTCACCCACCCCCAGCTCCGAAAAGCTTAGAGATAGTGCACTGTAGGCACTGAGAGGAGATGCTTACGGCTCGAATACTCAATCTTACATAAGCTGTTTTTCTAAGGCAGCTGTCAACCAAGCAGTTTTCCCTTCAACAATGGACTCAGATAATTTTTGGTGCTTTCATTACTATGTTTTAAATTAATTAATTAAGTAGCTATAAAATAGGTGTTCTCCCTTTACTGAGATGTTGAGCAGCTATTTTTGCTTAAGCGCTGTTGATTACAGAATTCCTTCATATTCCTGTACCTGGAATTTTTTAAGAAAACTGTATAACATATGCATCCAGTTTATAATTCAGAGTAATTAAATTCTTTGTGTTTTTATGCCCATCTTGAAAATTAAAGTGATAACCCTCACAGCAGTCAAAGTTTAAGTTCTGGAGCTCACTCTACTCCAACAGATCCATCTTCAGTGGCCTGATGTCGCTTCATGTCCCATGCATTATGAGGGGTAGAAGATCACTCTAATGTCAAATGATGTCCATTTGTCCAGTTCCCTCTCCTGTCTGCCTGTAAATCACTATTTAATAGTTCAGGCTCTAACTGAGGTATGGGCATGTTTTTGATGCTCCTTGATTATGTTTGACTTGAAGTGAAAACTGGTACCTCTAACTAGTTAATAAAGCTTTTGAGCTCACCACCTGCATAATCTTGCATTTTACCCTACAGCTTCCTGTGTTAGTCTAATCTGATGCTGTTTTCTAAATTTCAAACTTCAGTTTGTAGTTTATTTAGATATAATATTCTAGGAGTGGCTGTAAAGCCTTTTCTCACATAGACCATAAATAAATACAAGATTATTAGGCACTGAATCCTCACACAGCCAGAGAAAATCTGCTAATTGTTCTTAGACTAAAATAATTGCCATTTGACTGTACATTAGTTGGACAGAAGCACTGGGTTGAAAAAAACCCAACAATTTCAGAAGCATGTCTTCCTCTTTGGTACTAGAGGAATGTCAGTTTCCATACTGATAGCCTTTGCAAGACAGGTGTATCAGAAGCAGTTGAAGTAAATTACATGGAAATTACATGGAGCCTGATGTCTTTGCAGTGTCCTCTTTGTTTTTTTAAATGTTGAAGTAACCATTCTGATCTCAGTCCCTGAGAAAGGGTTGCTTGAAACAAGAGCCCATGCAATTTGTAACTAGAATTAGAGAATTTTACAGATTTTATTAAATCCCAATACAGGTTTTTGAAGCCTGTAGTCAGAATCTGCTCTCTCATGCTGAGTAATCCCTTATGTGAGGCATTACTTAGGATGCTGGAGACAGCTGTTTTGTTCTCTTTCACTACAGTGGCAGTCTTGGTTTCTTGGATAATACATACTTCCCAGTAGCTGAGTGGTCAGTAGCATTCAGACATTCAGAGCAAACATTGGAATTTCACTAAGATTCCAGGCAAGCTGCCTGCTACTGAAATGGCTGATAGAGCGTTAAACAGTCTGTTGCATAAGGTTGCTGAGTTGTGAGCTTTAGACCCAAGCATACCATCTAGTTCTCTTTTAACTGGTTGCTCACTTGTTACCTGAAACTTTCACTGCCGTTGATAATGTCAAACGGTTAAATCACAGACAAATTTTGGTGGTCTCCATCGGGGAGAATGGACCTTCAGAAAGGGCGGTGTGATCTAAGGCTTGCTTCAAAAGAGTTACAAATGAGTCTTATACAAGTTTGCTGTTGAGACAAGCTCTGGAAAATGTGTCTTGTAATATTGTTAAGGTTTATCTGTACAAATGGGTATTACTTTTAAATGTGCCATCTTCCATTCATTTTGTATCTTTTTACGGAGGACGTACTTACCGCTGAAGTGTGTTTCTCTCTAGTGATCCTGCTCTAGCACATTTAAACAGCTCACACGTTGAGTTGAAAGATCTTGATTATTTTTCTGTTCGCTCAAATTACTTTTCCCATTTTTCTTTTCATGTCCCAGTGCTATTGTGCAAATAGATACGATGTATACCTAAAGAATGCTAAAGATAATTATTACAGTTCTTCTTACAGACTGTTCTAGCCATTGGACCCATAAGGCTAATGCAATAAGCAAGAGGAGTCTGTTCACAAACTCCTTGTAGGGCTGTTGTAACACCCATGGATAAAGTTGTTCAACAGTATTCATAGAACTGGTGAATACAAGAGAGGTCTAACATGTCTCACTCTTTCCACTCTGAATCTACAAGATGGTGCTGATACTGGTGAGCAGGCATGCATAAGTTTTCTGTTCAAGGTGTACTAAATAAGGAAAAGATTTTATTCTTGTGGACAGATTGGTCATAGAGAGCAAAAGATGTAGTCTCTGAGATAATATTGATGCTATATAAGCATGATAGGGTTTTGAATGTGTGAGCACCCATTTTGGAAAATTCTGACTGCTAGCCAAAAGCAGGAATCTTCCTTCCTTTCAGAAAGTACAGATGACAATAAAAATACAAACTTTCTGAATTTTTTAAAAAATAAAAAAAATCTGTAGATTAGAAACAAGAAGTTAAATAATGAAGTGAAATTCAAAATCTTGTGACCCATTTTAGATATAGTAGATAGTAAGTAGCTGAGGAAGGATAATAGATCATAAAGGAAGCATACACAGCCCGCACTTCCAGATGCTAATGTCAGCTCTGGCATTGGCTCTGCCTTTAATGTGGCCAGTCAGAGTTGGAGAAGTTGGCTATAAAAATGGTGATCATAAAGAATGAAGTCTACGCATAAGCAAAACTATAATACTGTAGCTCAAATGACTACTGTTGAGCTCTAAAATTATAATTTGCATAATACCCTTGGAGGAAAGAAGTGTGATGTCATTATTATTTAGCAGCATCGAGATATTTCGGCTATCAGTCACTGGATCAATTTGACTGACATTAAGAGTTACTAAAATTCATTACCATCTCCTGACTTGCTAGTGAAATAATCTGTCTTATTCGTTAGTCTCATTTCTTGAACATTGAAGCCATACTTTTCAAACTTGAAATTGCAAGTCATTCTAGCTAAAAGGTCAGAGCTTTGTCTGACCTTATCATGCATAGGTATTTTTTTGGCAAGGCAGAATGAAATCGTGTTATCCAAATAAAACATTATAGCATGATTTTTTTTTTCCACTAATCTCTTTCTAGTGGAAAATTTTGTGTTTCAGGGCTGCAAAGTTCTGTCCTTTTGACTCCTCCTTCATTCGTTTGAAATGCAATTTCTATTCAATGAAGTGTTATTGCTCTATCCTATTTTTACAGCTGTTCCATGATGTACTGTACAATGTCATAGTTTAATAATGCTGCTAAATTTTCTTCCTTTATCAAGTTCTCAAAATGTTATAATGAAGTAATATGCAAGAATCATAGTAATTTTGGTCGTTGTTTTGTTTTTTTAAACACAGGACCATATCTGCAAAGACACATCACCAGGCCAATGACTTCAATATATTTGAGGGAATGGTCTGTCATGGAGTCACAGTTGCAACAGTTTCAAGAGGCAAAGTGGTTTATGAAGGTGGAACTTTCAATGTCACAGCAGGAGAAGGCAAATATGTCTCCCGTCCGCCATTCCCTCCATTTGTCTACAAACGAGTCAGGCAGCGGGAGCAGGTTAATTAAACTAATAAATCTCTGTAATGCTTTGTACAACATAAGGATAACTAACTCTTGGGAAGAGAGGTTTGGGGATTCAGTGGTAATTTCCCTTACTAATCAAAATCTGCCAAGGTGGGAGGAAATGAAACTAAGAACAATTTTTATGGCTATTTATCTTACAGAAAAACATCATAGACTAGTTCTTGCTCTTAGGGTAGTCAGTACATCTCATAGACTAAGTACCTGGGTATTTTTTAAAATAAACATGTCCTACTTTCAAGAAAAGTGGACAGAAGTTTTGCTCTTGAGTAATCTGACTTAACTGCTACGTTTTATCACTGATTTCACTGAAAATCAGAGAAGCTTAACATCGTGCGCAGAATGAAATCTCACACTGAGGAAGAAATTAATAATTTTCTAACTCTTTCATGGATCAGGTATTTGGCGCTAAACCCTGTAGAATATTGAACACTTGGCTCCGTTCCAGTAAGAATGTCTTACAAGCTGAACATGTGCAAAGTGCACTGCTCGACCAAGCAACCTAGCTCTGTTCAAGCTCTTGTTCTGTTTTTTTTGTTTGGCTGGGTTTTTTTTAAGATAAATATTGCAAAATACATGAAGATTGAATTTTCAGTGTCTATTTACCATGCAAGCATTCATGAAGAATGCTTTTACATCCTTAGTGTTACTTATTGTGAGTAACCAGAATAAGTATATTCTAAAATCACAACCTGAATTGGTGGGATTTAAGTCAGACTAGCATCCATGTGAGATATTGCCCATCAAAATGCTTCCAAGATAATTCTGTATATTTCTGCTGTTGTCTTGGTGGACTGAGAAAGGCATGTAAAAGTGGCTGAGTGAGTCTTTCCTCCAAAGATCACACTTCCACAGGAACTGGAGGGCTGCCTGTAAGTTGATATGCATTAATACAGTGGATAGGCAGGGAAGTCTCCTCATGAGAACACAGTTTTTCCCTGGGACCTAAGAACAGAAGACAGATTATTTCATTTTTGGGTTTTCCAAACATAAAAAACCACTTTTCTTCTTTGTTTGTTTTGTTTTTTTTTTTACCAGTACAAGTCATCGTAAATTAGATATTTTCACTTGCATTATGTTAGCATCTAACTGTGGTGTTTCTGCATCACTTTTTAGTTTGAAACCACATTCTCTATTTAAATCTGTCCACAAATTTTTAATATTCTATTAACTTTTTCAGTGTGAATGAAGTTTAATGTTTCTAGGGGAAAGGAAGGGCAAAGAAAATAATCTGTGCCTGGAATTCCCAGACCTAGAAGAAAAGCGAACCAATAGTCCTACCTGTGAATTTATCTGGAGAAAAGATCCTCCTTCTCCACTGAACATGTAACTGAAAACAATTGCTCCAAAGGTTGTGCAGTTTCATGGCCAGCTGTGGATAAGGTGGTCTCACAAGCTAAATAATGAAAACTGCTCACCTATAGTAGACTCATTCTGCATTTTTAATCTAGATAGGTTCTCTTTTCAATATTCCTCTTAGAAATCATAGTTCTTTGGATCTATCTTCAGTGAGATATGTATTATGCACAAAGGTCTATGTGCCTGTGAGTGCATTTAATTCTCTGGACGTGGAAGATAATTGGTACTTTGTGAATGAGGGCTGCTTATGATTATAACACTTTCTTTGTTGTGCAACGTTGATCCCTTTGACATTTCATACAAAATAAATGCCAGCTAATGGTAATAGAAACTAGCTGTTGAACACCAGCAAAAATTTGGGGCATTCCTTTTCATGTAAGATAACATGTTGCAGCAATTAAATAATAATTAGGTCCTTCCTCAAGCATAGCTGAGTTTTAGTGGCTCCAGATCCTAGCATCTCTGCTAAAGCCTTAGGTCCCGTGTTAGAGGAGGATTAGTATCAAAATTAAACTAAAATTTATAAGAAATTTGATAATTACAGAATTCTGAAAGGCTTCAGTGAATATGGTCGTTTCCAATTCTCATCAAAGCTAGAGGGAATTTTCCTTTAACCAAAACATCAAGTGCAGCATGTCTTCAGAAAGTGATTTTTCAACCAGCTCAACTTCCTGTAGCCAGCATCTGGGATGGTGGATGGTAGATACCCACGCAAAGCAGGATTCGCTTTGTTTCACTGATTTTCATTGACCTCTCTTACCTGTATTAAAAGCATCACTGGAAAAAGATGTTACTTTAACGAAGAACAAACTTATAGCTTAACCATGCAGTGAGTCAGCTGTTCTGGAGAGCAGCTCAGCTGTGTTTTCTCTGTACATGTTCTCTCCTGGGATATCCTGAAGTAGCTGAACCAAGATTAAAAAATCTACAGACGCACCAAAATTAATTGATTTATGATTGTGTTTTAGCAACTCCTAACTATTTATGTGCCATAATCGCTGGAGTTTTGCCACTCCGTGATCTGTTTGGGCTAAGGAAGGGAGAAGCATCAATAAAATAAGGTGGAACATGGTCAGTTGCTTCTTTATAAAATGGATTTAGATTTGCTTTGTTACAGATTGAGCCATCCAATTCCTGAGGAAAGCTGAGAACTGAACAGTTTAATCCCAGTGTAAGGGAGCTTCTCAAGAGAGAGGTTTGATGAAAGTGTTGGGATACATAATATACAAAGCTGAGTTATCATAGGACAGCTACTTTTGTTGTGTCCAATTAGCAATTGCAAGGGGAAGACAAATAACAGTGAAAGATTTGAAATATTTTACTGCAGGTCTCTCAGCCTGTTCCTGTTAAGAGAGCACCATACAGAGACGTGATCTCAGGAACATCTGTCACAGCAAAATAATAGGTTCGTTTCCCTCTTTTGGCTCTTGCAGGTAACTGTCTCTTGATTAGTGAAAACTACTTACTGCTTCTCTGAAACATCAAGAAAACAAAAGTGTAGCAGGCTATCTAGTTTGTGACAGGCTTGTCTGAAATAATCCCTCAGAAGCCGAGTTGTCTTGGTATCTTTAGATCTGATGAAACTGTGTGGCAGCCCAGGTATGGAGCCTCATTTAAAAACTTCAGTTGTGAAAAACTAATGTAGTTCAACTGCTAGACAGACGTGGGTATGAAGGCCCACAGAAAACCTGAGTTTGGTTAGCAGCAGGAGTACAAACAAAGCGTCAATGTTTGGCTTGGAAAAAAATACCCCAAAACAACTTGATGTGAAAACCTGAATTCTTTAGTGTCCCCAAGTTACAGACAATAACTCTCCACCAGTTGTGCTGTTTGGATTAAGCTGATAGATCTGTTTTGCAAGAACAACAGCTGTCTTCATAAAATACAGGTGCTGCAGTCAATGTAAGCTGTGGTCTAATGGATGGTTGAGCTGCTGTAAGGCTCAGTGCTGCTAACAGGGAAATAACACCCAGCATCTCCCCTCCCCTCCTCTCCAGTGCCTACAACATGTAGCTTGGTTATTGACATTTCCTCACCTGTATATGCCTTGGTGCTTTGTAGGTCTTTCGTGAGCTGATTTCCTTGCTTAGCCAGCAGAAAACAAGTAGCTCCCTTTTCCTGAGTTAGTTTTCCATTGGCTGAGTGAGTTGAACTCTCTCTTGGAAGAACCTAGCAAGGATCAGTGCAGTGCAACATATGGGTGCAAGAAGGCAGCTGGGATCAAGAACTAGGTGACTTCACGCTTTAACTGTTTAACAAGCTGAGGAAGTGCTTCAGGAAAAAGTAAAAGAAGACAGACCTTCAGCAAGTGCAATTGAGTTACAATGCTGCCGTATGCCAGCTGCAGCTCAACTGTTGCCTACTACAGGAGGGGAGTTGGTTAAAGCCCATCAGGGGTTAGTGAGTGACAGCAAGCGTGACAAAATCCAGGGTGAGTTTTTGGGTGCGTATGTGTACCACCAATGAGATCAGCTAGTTTGAGAAGTTATTTCCCAGTAGATGGATGTAAAGCCCCAGTTTGCACTTCACATAAAATGGGTCTGTTCTTGCTGCTAATTAATATGACAGGAAGAAATCCGCAATGGTGGGTGGGTGAAGTTAGTTTTTCCACATTTCACTGTACCATTCCTTTGAAGCTGCCTCACAGTGACCCTCATCCAGGGCAACAGTAGCAGCAATGGAGTGCAGCATCCTATTTGTTTTCCTCTGTCATAAGGGAGAAAGCTTTTGTAATAGAGAGGACTAAAGGCTAAAGCTGCAATAGAGTGAGGGAGCAATAATCATTCTTTCTAGCTCCTAGCACTCTTTCACCATTATTACCTCTCTGAGTGACAAATTGCAAAGCAGAGGTTTTCTTTTGAAAGATTATATCATATTGTCTTTTTCTTTTCTGTAGATAAAAGCAAATGAAAATGACCCTGGTGTCCCCACCAAAGCAGTGCATTCTGGGTCCAACAATCAACTTCTCAAGAGCCAACGTGAAACCACAGTAACCAATAAACATTTTACTGGGCTTCCTGCATGAAAGTTGTCATTGCAATTTCTCTTTAAAAGGAATTTAGTTATAAGAACTGGAAAAAATGGAGCAATAATAAAATAATAACTACAATTATAAGGTGGCAGCAGCTTTGTGGGTTCTTAAAAGTAGGTAAGTTTGGTTATGGTATTTCTTAATATTTATCTTTAAAAGTTATCAGGTAAACTGTAAAGTAAAAGCAATGAGCAATGGCCTTTAAGCACATCTGCATTCTTGCTCTGGAGAGAAGAATGAGAAGAAGGAGATGAATCCTAATTCTCTAATCTCATGTTTTCAGAAGATCTCTTTTGTGCTTAGCAGTGTAGAGTCTTGATAGCAGATGCTGAATTTGATTTTTTGCTTTTCCCTTCCTGGAAGGGGTTAGGTACAGAAAAATGCTGATTCAGGACAACTGACACTATTTTAGAGCTACTGCTACATCTCCTTGTCTCTGTCTTTAAGAGAGTTTGTACATTTTGTCCCTGCCTGCTGCGCAGATAAGTGTTTACTGGTGCATGTGAGTGTTTCCTTTGTTACACCCTAGGCAAACCTATTCGAACCATACTGGTGAACTCACCTACAATATTGTTTTGTGTTCTGGCTTTTTGGAGAGTCTTACTGTCAAAGCTGAAACACAGAACAGTCTTTACTGGCTTAGCACTTCTCTTTGGGATTCTGCTAGTTTCCTCCTTCTCTTGTGTGGAAAGGTTGAAGACTCAAATACATTGCTAAAGTATTCACTACCTGTGAAGAGCCCATGGCTGCAGTGCAAGCACTTCCACCTGCAGTGCTTCTCTCTTCAGCCTGAAGTACCAGGGGATCTCCTCGAGTAGCAATACTTGAGTATGTAGCTTTACTTGGCCACTGGAGGGCAGGGCTGGCATTGTGCATCACGAATGAACTGAGATGGAAGTCACTCTCCGCACAGCAGGAGCCGTGCAGCATGTTCACATACTTTGAAATCTGTGCCCATAAAGTCGACAATAACATCCCTATTTTCAGGCTTTATTTTGTCATCAGCAGAGAGTGATCCTTTGATCCTTACTTTCCACTTGTGCAATGCAAAGCAAAACTAGAGGAAAGTCTTTTCCCATTCATTTCTTTAATTGCAAACATCTCCGGGCCTTTTAAACTGTGATGAAAACAGTGAGTCAGTGTGACAGTATTGATAGAGCAGGAATTGGCATGAAAGCAGTTGTAAACCCAACATTATCTGACTTTGCACACCCAGGTGCCCACATGAAATGCTGCAACAAAACTAGCACAGAAAAAAAACCACCTTAGCTTAGCTATGAAGCAAACCAATTTTGGGGGTATGGGATGGTGATAAAGAGAGTTCCATAAACACAAATCTTGAAAGGAAACCTTTTCATTTGTATTGTGCTTCAGGAGGGTCAGGAGCACCAATATGTCTCTCTGAATTATATCCATGAGACAATCAGGTCAGCCTTTCATTAATTTTACAAACCAGATTTATTCCAGTTGGGGGATTTTTTTACAGTAAATCAAAAAGCTTCAACACTAGTGAAGGACGTTTACAAAAGGAAGTTGAGCTCTGCTGTGAGCTGGGGGAAGTAAATGGAAGAATGAGTCGAAAGCCAAATCCAGACTTCCCAGACTCTGAGTGCTGCATGCATTTCTGACAGGCCCTAGAGAGGCAGTTGGAGACAATGCCCACTCATGTGATAGATAGATGGTAAAAATTTCCATGAGGCCAAGAAATGAAAAAACAAAATCCTTAATTTCAATTGTTCCTGTAGGTCACTTGTGCTCAGCAGAAAGAAAAAAATACATGCTTTTAGGTATGGGGAAGAATGACCTATTGGTGCAGGAGAAAACATACCAAAAGAGGAAAGAAGATTTGAATGACAAAGACATGAGAAAAGAGCCAAAATAAAATTTAAGAAATGTGAAGGAGAGAGTACGCAAGAAGAGAAACAGAAATAATTGTGGATGGAATACTGTTAGATTTTTATTATAACTTGTAGACTTTTTAAAAAAAAAACCCAAACAACCAACTAAAAAAACCCTCAATATAATCATGTGGTTGAGTTATGGTAAACAGAGAGGCCTAGGGAATAGCTGAGCAACTTGTAGAGAAGCCAATTGAAGATAAACAAACCCCCAGACCTCCCCAGTTCCCAGGACAGAAACGAATGGAAGAAACCAGAAACCAAATAAGGTCTGCAGAGGATGAGATATGTTTCTGTGTAATGCAGGGGAGAGACAGACCTGCCTTCTCATCTCTACAACTAAAGAGGACCATCGGGCAGGTGAAGGAACAGATTTGATACTGTATATCGGGGTAAGAACTGTTGTACCAGTGTGATAAACCTTTGTCTTTGAGGCACCGAATGTGAATTTGCTCTAGAATAAAAAAAATAAATAAAAAATGTGCAGAATGTGGCATCCTCCCTGGAAACTCAGGTTGAGGGAGATGGGGAAGAGCAGGCTTATCTCCTTTGCTTGCCATTCAGCTCACCTTCAGCAGGCAGGTGTACACGCGAATGGTCACAGAAGTAAACAGTGCATTGTTAGTTCACTCAAGTCCGTAACTCCAGTATGAGTGTAATGGCAACAGTATTTGTCAGGCGGCACCCTGCTGCTGCCACAGATCGAAACGCCGAGACCAGCTCCAGTGCAGGTCAGTCCGCCCTGGGAAGGGAATCGCGGCGAAAAGGGCCGCCAAGGGGCTCTTCTGGGGGCTTTCGGCAGCCGGGAGCGCGGCTCGAGCAACGCCGTGAACCAGCAGCCCTGGCACGGGCGGAACAGCCCCAGAGGCGGCCGCTCTGAGCGAGGCGGGAACACGCCAAGGTGACCCCTCCCTCCCGCCATAAAAACAGACCTGAGAGAGCACCAAGCAAACGAGCAGTGGGGGCGTGGCGCCCGAGGCGGGGCAGTTTGTGAAGCAGCCCCCGCGGGCACGACTCCGAGAGCTCAGTTGATGCTAGAGGTACGTCCAGTTGGTGGTAATCGGTTTCCTCCCTCCCCTCCGGATGAGAGGTAAACTCTAACTAGTGGTCGTTGCCCTCCCAGAAGAGGACTTCGTTATGGTTACCTCTCTGCCAAAAGCCGTTACCAGAAGGAATATGGGACCCAGAGGGAGCTCCCGCACAAACCTGAGCCTGACACTGGTACCAGAGGATGGTAGGGACAGCTCCTGTGTGAGGTGTGAGCAGGTGAAGGATCTGCTCAGCTAGGTGGCGGAGTGAGAAGCACACTGGGAAAGGTTAAGGAGTATCAGGAAGTGTGAGAGAGAGATTGGTGGAGCCGCACCCTGGGGAAAAGTAAACAAATAGATGATCCCCTCCTCTCTTGCTGCCAGGAAAGCTACCTGGCAGAAAAGGACCTGGGGGAGTTGGTTGACAGCCAATTGAACATGAGCCAGCAGTGTGCCCGGGTGGCCAGGAAGGCCAACAACATCCTGGCCTGTATCAGGAATAGTGTAGTCAGCAGGACAAGAGAAGTGATTGTCCCCAGGTACTCAGCGCTGGTGAGACTGCACCTCGAGTACTGTGTGCTGGGCACCACAGGATAAGTAAGACATTGAGGTGCTGAAGTGGATTCAGAGGAGGGCAACGAAACTGGTGAGAGGATTGGAGAACATGTCTTATGAGGAGAGGCTGAGGGAGCTGGGATTGTTTAGCCTGAAGTGGACGCTGAGGGAAGACCTGATTATTATAATTGCTCTCTACAGCTACCTGAAAGGAGTTGTAGTGAGGCTGGTGTTGGCCTCTTCTCCCTAGTAACTGACAGGACAAGAGGGAATGGCCACAGGCTGCATCAGGGAAAGTTCAGATTAGATATTAGGAAGACTTCTTTTGCTGAAAGAGTAGTTAAGCACTGGAACGGGCTGCCTAGGGAAGTTGTGGAGTCACCATCCCTTGAAGGTGTTCAAAAATTGGGTGGATGTGGCGATTCAGGACATGATCTAGTGGTCATGGAGGTGTTGGGTAAAAGGTTGGACTTGATGAACTTGGAGGTCTTTTCCAACCTTAAAGTTTTGCTTTTGTTTAGGTGATAATCCAGTCATGTTCCTGGCCTTTATGTTCGGAAATGGATTCCAAGGGAAATTGCTGCATCACCTTTCCACAGATTGAGGTAAGTCTGACATACCTGTAGTTTCACAGGTCCTCCTTTTTGCCCTTCTTGAAGATGGGAGTGATGCTCACCTTCTTCCAGCCCTGAGTAATCTCTCCTGACCACCACGACTATTCAATGGTAGTGGAGAGTTGCCTCACAATGACACCAGACAGCACCTTCAGCACTTATGGGTGCCTCCTGTGTCCTGTGGACATAGGTATATCCAGTGTGTTTAAGTACTCCCAAATGCTGTCATCCTTCGTGGGGGTTAAGTCTTGCTTGCTCCAGATATTCCCTCTGGTCGGAGGGGTCTGGTATGGCTAAAGATCAGTTTTTACCTGTAATGACCAAGACAAAGAAGTACCTTGGGCTTTTCCAAGTCTTTTTGTCACTGGTAGTGGGGTCAAGCATCTAGGTGAAATGTTTCCCAGAGCTCAATATTTTGTACAGAATTACAGTTAACTTCCCAAGGAGGATTGCCTTTTCTCACTGTCATGACTCTTGCCAATTTGAGGGGGCAAGCTAAGTAACACTCAGTAAGCTGCCCTGCCAATTAGTGGTGGGAGCACCAGCGTTCAGGTACAACACTGTTCTGTAAACCGTGGAAGGTCTCACCTATCCTACCAAAGACTAATGTCTCTCTTTCATAATCAGTCATTCCCACTAAGTTTAGTTTCCTAAAGTAAATATGAAGTACAGGCATAGTATTGTCCTGACAGTGTACTCCAGAACTCAAAATTCTAACAGATTTAGGTAACCCAACCATTGACCCCTGTCTGAGTTGTTTTGATGAACCATTCCCATGTGCTGCAAAGCTTTCACTTGCTGCCTGCAGAACAACAGGGAGAAAAGGTATGCTGAGTGGCAACACACCATCAAACACAAAAGGCAAGAAACTCCAAATTTTCCCTCCTGAATCCAGGTGAAGTGGGTAGTGTTTTGTGGTAGTGCTGTCAGTCAGTTTTGACTCTACCTTTGGGCACTGTAATCTGTAGGAGGTCAGGGCTTCTCACCAGGTTGTCCTTTGGGACTGAAAGGAGCATATCCAACTCCGCCTAGCAATGAACTTGCCAGAAGTCAGCCAAAGATGCTCAGCTCTTGCTGAAATTTGACTCTTCTCCTTTCATCTACAATAGTAACAAGAGTGAATGAATATATTCTTTTCTCAGTGGTACTTGGACAACTAGTCTGTTTTGTGGAAAAAAATTTAGAGCAACTCTCATTTTACTACTTTTTCACCAGAATGCTTCTTGCTACTGGTCCTTGACAGTAGCAGCTGGGATATAAATCACTTTCTGCTGCTATCCAGGGCTGTCTCACTTTAGCAGAAGAACATAGTCAGGCCGCTCAGAGACATTCAGCACAACCTTCAATAATGCATGGCTTTAATCTAGCACCTCATTTTCAAAAGACAAATTGATTGCTGGCACATGAACAATCTAAACCTGTGTCCATGGAGGACTGAGCTTTGCTTGGAAGTCCCAAAGAGAAAAAAGACTTTTCAGTGTTTCAGGTGGAAGAAACTCGTGATGCTTGCTGCTGGAAAGTTTTTAAATAAGTCTATTCATTCAGATAGCTGAGACATCGATCAGTGGCTGTCCTGGGGCCACGCACCTTTTATAGAGGAAAGAGTAGAGTTTGCTATCAGACAGCCTAAAGAAAGAAGGTGGCCGTGGCTGAAAATCAAGAGTACTGCGTGTTGGGTGGGTTTTTAGCTCTACATTAAAACGCTAAAGCCAAATCTGACAAGCCATTCCTATTTCTTTATGCTTTTAGCAGTAGTTCTTGTGTCACATGAAGGTCCCATCACCAATGTTATTTGAATAGGTGAAACACTTAGTATTGACTCAGTTTTGTTTCATTGAAGTCACTGGTGGCTTTAGCAATGTAATTAAGCCCATTTTTACCACTTGTGCAAGCTCCTTTGGACTGCAAGGTTTGAAGCATCATTGTTCACTTCTGCTCAGATGATCCTACACTTCAAACCCAGCTCATTTGCATGCACAGCATCTGATTCCTTTATATTCTACTGCTAGTGAGCATTCTCACTTCTGCACGTGCAAGATTACCTCTCTCATGATCATTGAATACGCAGGACAATCCGCACTAGCAGTACAGCCTATGGATTTGTGGAAGCAGGAGACTAAGACCAAGTGACTAATTGCGGCTGGAAGACTAGGATTAGAAGCTTCTGAGACGAATCAGCAAAAGAGAGTGAGTGGGAGGGAGAGTTCAGCTGAGTTAGAAGATTGACAGGGCGTATAGAGCACTGGCACTACAGAAGAGACAGCTTCAGAGGCAAGAGCAGGTAAATGAAACTAGGGATGGGAAAGAACCAAGGTGAAGGGTTTGGGATAGTTGAGAGTTGAAGAGGAAGTAGAAATGTCTAGAAATATCTAAGCCTTCTAGTTAGGTTTTTGGCAAACCCAGAAGCCAATGAAGTTTGTACTGTAGTCCTAAAAGCTCCAAGCTGTTTGACTGCTTTTATACAGAATAACAGACCCTCTGTGGCTTTCTAAAGCACCAAACAATGCAAAGCCTCAAGTTGAAAAATGAGTATTAATGCAACCTGGAGCCCTCTGTGGTGGAGAGCATGCTATCTCTTGTGGCTTCTTTCCCACGCTTTTCAAAAATACTGATGAGTAGCCTTTGATCCTGTTTTTCACATTTTAAAACTGACATTCCATAGGAAAAGTGGATGCAAAACACAGGTCCCTGTGGAGCTAGAGCATCTCAGCTGTATCCAGAGATTTACTTGGTCTCTTTTCATACTGTGTTCTCATTTGCCACACTCCTTTCTTCCTTACTGCCTCTCTTGCCTTGAGTATTGGAAGCCAGAAGTTGACCTGAAAAGACAGAAATATGGTGCTGTGATTATAGCATTGCTGAGTTAGAGATGGCTGAGATACTAACATCTTGTATAGTCAGTATTGAAGGCTATTAAAAAAACTAAACCAAAATAAACTATATTCATCTGTCTATCTGGATTTGCCATAAACATATGAAGGTGTATTTGTTATTTCTGTTAGTGTATATATACACATTATGCAGGGTGAATGTTTTTGCAAGCAAAACATTGTTTTCTAATGGTATTTGCAGTTGTACTCTCACTGTGTTTTAAACCAGAAATATATCACTTTCCATTTTGCTAAGCAACAACTGAACATCTTAACATTTAGAGATTGCTCACAAATGCCTAACTTGCTGTCTAGTTGCAGGAACACTCTTTGTGCCGGAGGTGCTTTTCATGTGTTTGTGAAAACCAAGTTTCTTCTCTGGAGAACTCCACATCTGAGGAGTATTCTCTTGCCAGCTCATAGTTATTTGAATGTACCTATATCATGTCTGATGCATTTATGTTGAAGGACAGGACAAAGCAATCGGATGATCTAATCTCACAGATAGATAGGCAACATGTCTCTGGCCTCTGTGCAGAAGAGCACTGGGGAAAGTCTATTAGCACGTAACTGAAGTTAACAAGCATTTAAATATTTCCTGGATCTGTCTGCTGCTCTGAGAGGTGGAGGGTTTTTTCCCCCTAGAGCTAATGGCTTACCGTTCTAGCAAATGCATTCTTCTCCATTTTCTCTTGTAGCTTTGCTCTTTTCTTGAGTAATTTTGCATGCAAATAATGTATCCGTTTCATCTCAGTGTCAGGATAAAATGAAGCTGACACAAGTATTTTAAGTTGAGTCAGGAGACCAGAGAATAACCCAAAAATAATTAAGAAGATGATGATGACTCCAAGCTGGATCCATGTCGTGGAGAGAGTGAGCTCTGGCTGAGGGATGCAGTCATGCTTAAACAAAGAGATCTTGAAAGGATCAGTCTTTGCAATATGCTCTCTCATATCAATGATAAAGCTTTTCTCATTTCTCTGCACAAAACAAAAGGTGGAAAAAAAGAGCCGATTGTAGTACCGATTCCCTCCTTTCTTAATATTTCTTCCATTGAACATTCAGACTTACAAAGGACCATAAATCATGCAGTACATTCAATGTCTGTATATGCTGTTCTCATAGAAATATATTTATTAGTTATGTATAAAAGTTTCAGGCTGCATTTTCACCCTTTCTCTTAGGAAACTGTCCCACCATTTGAACTGTTAAGAACTTACCTTCTCAGTGGCTCCAATAGACAAATATGTAGCTAATCTGGCTATAATAGTTTAATATCTTCCCACTCCCATGAATCTGCTGAGATCCTCTGTTGGAGGGTCCTTCCTTCAGAGTGAGACAGCAGATCAGAGCATGTCTGTCCCTTTGGTTGTGGCTCAGTACCTGATCAGCAGTACTTCCATGCCCACCTAAGGCAGGTGCTCTGACCACAAGGTTATCACACATACAAAGCCACCTCTCCTCCTCTAGTAGCTGCCTTTCCTTAGAAGAGCTGGTGTCTTGTGGACTGAAATTCAGAATGAGAGGGACTAAGACATGCTGCTGGGACAAGTGTTTCATACTGGCAAGCAGCTCTGTGCTCTGTATGTAGGAGCGCTGCAGGGACACTGGATCACCCACAACTCTTTCCTGACCGTGTCAGGGGGATATGTAGCCTTTCCCTGTGGCTCTTGTAACCACCCTACAGAGGGCAGGTGCTTCTGTTGAATGCTCATTGAAAGAGTCAGGCACCCAAAGCATGCTCCCCATTTTTAGCCTGTTAGCCTTTCCTTGATACTGTTCTGTTCCAATCTATCTCAGTATATGTGGTGGGTTGACCTTGGCTGAGCACCAGGTACCCACCAAATCGCTCTATCACTCTCCCGCTACCTCCCTCAGCACAACAAGAGGAGAGAGAATAAGATGGGAAGAGCCCATCAGTTACGATAAAGCGGTTTAATGAAAAAGCAAAAAGCAAGGCCACGTGCATGAAGCAAAGCAAACCAGAGATTTATTCTCTACTTCCCATTATCAAGTGATGTCTGGCCTTTCCTGGGAAGCAGGGCTCCGGTATGAGTAGTGAGTGCTCGAAGTACAAGCGTCTTCTCCAACGGATACTCCCCTCTCTTCCCCCCTTCCCATTTTCTTTCCCTTTTATACTTGAGCTGACGTTGTATGGTGTGGAATATCTCTTTGATCAGTTTGGGTCAGCTGTCCTCACTGTGTCCCCTCCCAAGATCTTGCCCACCCCATCCCACTGCAGGGGGAGATGTTGGAAAGACAGCCTTGATGCTGTGCAAGCGCTGCTCAGCAGCGGCTGCTCAGCAGTGGCCACAACCCGGGTGTCTTATCAACAACCTCCTACCTCCCAATACAAAGCACAGCACCGTACGAGCTGCTGTGGGGAACATTAACTCCATCTCAGCCAAACCAAATACAGTTCATTTTATCCTTAAACAGAACCAATGTATAAGGAAGGAAAAGCTGCATTAGGAACTCAATATGAAATGAGTACAAACACATGGAGCACCTTTACTGTTTGTACCAAGAGTAACATCTCAAGAAGTCACTGAGTCTGTCTTGCTCACCCAGACGCCTGAGATCAGCAGCCCTGAGGCTTATTGTGACAAAGCCGTTGAGATGAAATTTTACATTTTCATATGACTTCCTTGGGGAACTAGAAACAAGCTGATGATGATATAATTTTGTGTTTTGGGAGCATCAAACAACTTTCCATAGGAGTGGACACTGCACAGAGAGAAAGCAAACTCATAGTACAGGACTTGTGAATCAGCCAGATAGGGTCACACTCAGGCTTTCTGTCCATAGTGAGACTAAGCTCATTCTTTGAATTTTTGGGGCATGGGGAAAAATGGGAATGAATTCTCTTTATTATGAGCTCTAAGAGAAAGTAATAGAAAATGCTGAGTAAAAAAAAATGATGGAAGAAAGTATATATCATAGTGTACTAACAGTCAAGCATCGCTTTGAAATCTTTATCTTGAATTTATCAAAGGATTATATGCTTTTGAGATATGTTTTAAGCCTAATCTTGCAAGCTGTCAAAGTGGGCGGCTTTCCTGTGCCTACACAGCATTACATGGGTCACACACTCCAACAGTGAAATCTCCAGCTTTAGAAATACAGACAAGACCCTGAGCAGTCTGATCTGTTTCTGAAGTTGGTCGTTCTGAGCATGAGGTTGGTCTAGATGACCTCCAGATGTGCCTTCCGACCTAATTACTCTGTGGTTCTCTATGCCGCTGCTGCTCTTGCTGGAGCAGCAATTGTGATTTCGGCAGCATTATCATTTTGGCACATGCAGCCACGCTTTTTGAAATTATGAGCTCCTCACGCTACTCAGCTAAAGAAAGGTAGGCACCTCTTATGTCAGTGTCACAGTGGCATTTTGACTATAAAGTCATAGAGTCATAGAATCATAGAATTGTCAGGGTTGCAAGGGACCTTAAAGATCATCTGGTTCCAACCCCCCTGCCATGGGCAGGGACATCTCCCACTAGGTCAGATTGCTCAGAGCCCCATCCAGCCTGGCCTTAGAAGCTTCCAGGGATGGGGCTTCCACCACCTCTCTGGGCAACCTGTTCCTGTGTCTCACCACTCTCATGGGGAAGAATTTTTTCCTAATGTCCAATCTGAATTGACCCATCTCTAGTTTTAATCCATTCCTTCTAGTCCTAGAACTACCCAACAGCCTAAAAAGTCCCTCACTAGCTTTCTTGTAGGCCCCCTTCAGATACTGGAAGGCCACGATGAGGTCTCCTTACAGCCTTCTTTTCTCCAGACTGAACAACCCCAACTCTCTCAGTCTGTCTTCACAGGACATATAAAAGTGATGCTTCACAAATGTCAGCATTGTGAGTTTCCGATTAAGCTTCCAGTCTTCCCCACGTATATAAATGGAGGAATGAAAATTCTTCTTCTTATGTTTGCCGTTCTCTACAAATATTATGACACTTTGGAGAGCGCAGAGAACTGTCTGGTTCTGTCCAACATATGTATCTGTAAAGACAATGACCCTATTTGAAATGAATGATAATGCCATAAAAGAACTGATGGCTCGTTGGGTGCAAGTCTGCTCCTGCAGCTGCTGAAGATGAAAGGAAAATTTTCAACACTAAACTAGGAAATATGCAGTACTGATAAATACTTACTTGCTGAAAGAGGCTGAGTTGAATCTCTAGATCCGGTACTTCTTGGAGATGTTTATTCACAGAAGTAATTAACCAATAAAACAAATAATCTACTGCAGCAAACAGAAGCCAGATGCAAAGAGGAATAATTACAGGGAGAAAAAAGTACTGCATGTTTTTTCTGTCCTTCTGTGTGAGACAGAAAGATGGGATTGTCACATAATCTTTTCTTTCTTTTCTGTTAAGTGGCAGAAGACTGGATCTTTGCTGTTGCTTTTGGTGCTCATCAAATGCAATGAACTGTTTTGTAATATAAGTGTTCTTAAATTTGACACTGTGAGGGCTCAGAAATTTTTTTATAAAGAGGCCAGTTCCAAAAGAAGCTAGAAAAATCCCCACTATAGGCAATACTTTCTGGCCTATATAGGGCAGTATAGTCAGCATAAAAGATATCTGATTAGCAACTCTCTGGATTTCTTGCTTTGTGTCATTTAGCTCTTGTTTTAATGCATCATCTGAAATTGAATAAGATGGTGTGAAGTTATGCCTTACAAACACTATATGTTCAGATAGTTCAGTGGACAGCTTGGCCGACTCGTAAATCCATTTTACTGCCTCGACATAATATTTTATCAAGGCAAATTGCTCATACTCTAAATGGCAGGTTATGCTGTCTGCCAGAACCTTTAGGTTGTGAAAAATGTTCTGGATGTTGCCGGCCATCACGACACCCGTGCCAGCAGTAATTAGAGCATTCCTGCCCTTTCGCAGTCCGCAAGAAAGAAGGAACAGGATGCTAAAACAGCGCAGGTGCTTGAAATAGGAGAGTGCGATAGAAAGCGAGATCCAGATGAATCCGTAAATCAGTAACGGACCCAGAGGGTGGTGTGCCAGGGAAAAGTGCATGCCAAGGAACAGGAGAAAGCTCAAGAGGAAACCAACTGCAGAGCAAACTGCAAAAAGCTGCATCAGATACTTCCATCCAGGCTTCCTTTCGGATATAAAAATTCCCCATGCATTCCGGGCTATTGAGACAAACGTTTGCATTTTCTTCTGATTTTTGCTGACGCTGTGATAGCTTGAACAAAAGGGAAAGGAAAATAAAAATACAGTTGGTTACAGGGTCAGGCTACTGACAACTATGTGCTTCTAACTGGCTAGTTAATATTTCTTCACATTGCAAAAAATGCAGGTCTGACTCAACATGGGGCTGAACCCCTCTGCATGAGACCCAAAGCTTCGTCCCCAATATCACATGCATAAACAGGGAAGAGATGATTCTTAAAGATATTCTGTCCTTTTTAAAAGTGTTTTTGTCCTTTTACTTTTTGTACGCTTTGATTTCTCATTTGTTATATAGATGTAGCAGTCTGTATGTATGTACACGTATATGAGGGATGTGCGCTTCGTGTAGCACCCGGTGCATCCCTGCAGACACTAGCCTTGCCTTACAGGAGCACTGGGAGGGGAAAGAGGGGACTGTGGAAACTTTCCAGCAGTACGCTGATGCAGGGGAGCACGGCTCAACCTGCAGGGAGCATCCAGAGCAGCTGCCAGGGAGAGAGGAACGAGTAGAACAGTGTGTGCGTGCTGCACAGTCCAGCGCTCACATCTTTCCTCCTTCTTTTACAATATTTATAGTGCAATTTGTCCAAAGATACACAATCAATTTGCATGCATATTAGCCTTTTAACACACTAGAATGAAAGAGATACTAATTAAACGAAATTAACTGTTCTAATTTTATCTTATAATAGGGAATGGTTGTCTTTACAAATACATCCTGAAGATACTACTTTTGTTTAGCTTGAACACAGCAGGTAGCCAGGAACTAAACTATTATTTTGTACACAGTCTGTATTTTACTGCTGTTTGACTTTCTGAATTCTGCTAGCATTTACTGCGGCATTTTCTACTTTCTTTCATTGTAATTAGTTATTAGTTAGGTCATTATCAATTTTGCATGCCACAGGAGCTGAGGGATAAATATGTAAAGGGTAAGTGTCAGGAGGATGGAGCCAGGCTCTCCTTGGTAGCACCCAGTGACAGGACAAGGGGCAATGGGTGCCAACTGGAGCATAGGAGGTTCCGTGTAAACACAAGGAAACACTTTTTCACAGTGAGGGTGACAGAGCCTGGAACAGGCTGCCCAGGGAGGTTGTGGAGTCTCCTTCTCTGGAGACATTCAAAACCCGCCTGGATGCATTCCTGTGTGATCTACTCTAGGTTCCTGCTCTGGCAGAGGGGTTGGACTCCATGATCTTCCGAGGTCCCTTCCAGCCTCTAACATTCTGTGATTGGAGCAGGCATCTGACTGCAGCTGAGATGCTCTCGGACTGCTGGACTCCATGTGCTGCTTTTCCTTGGTCTCACTTGTTCTTAGTCCTTTCTAGTGCTGAGGACAATCCTGAAAGGTACCGAGTGTTTTCTGTGCTTAACTGCTTCAGCAGGGATTAATGGCGGGCAATAATGCTCAGGAGTGGCTCAATCCCTGGCACTATTACGCTGCACAGTGAATATGTCTGGAGTTCTGTTCTTGATTGATGAAGAAGCCATGAAAGCAAATGCAAAAGCTTAGCATTTATAATACTATGCAAAGACATACATGTGAGAAAACACATTTTGAGTTTTCTCTTGCAGCACTGATTTCACAGCTGTTCTCAAGAGTAGTTTCTGCCTGATTTTGTGTGTTTGTGTGTATGGGGATGGTGTGCTCCTGTTAATGTTTATAACGATTCAGCTAATGGCTGCGATACGTGACTGGGAGTTTGGCGTGGCTGCATCTAAGAACTGGAGAGAGTGGAGTATGAAGCCTTAGAATTAACAAAAACCTTACAAAATATGGGCAGAACTTGAAAATAACCAAGAAGTCTCCTTTACTGGGCAAATTCAATGCTGCTACATGAGATCACTGCACTACTCAGCACATACATGGCAGGTTTGTCCCTAACCTGCGTGCACACAGAGTTTTAAGGCAGGAAAGGCATCATAAGGAGCCACTGAATTTTGGAGCCTGTGGCACAGATGCTCAGATGTCTCTGCATGATCGCTGAAAGTTGGGAAGCGAGTGTTCCCGTCCCCTTCAGAGCCTGTCTCTGACCTCACCGCTCTGAGGTCAGAGTCAGGCTCACAGTGTGTATCTCTATGGCTTATCTGGCATATTGGTTTTCCCCCATAAGACATCAGCAACAGATGTAGATATTCAGCACAGAAGAATCACACAAAGGATGAAAACTCTAAACCTGAAGAAATGACGAGGATGAAAATTCTTGTATCAGCAGGCACTTAAATAGATGTGGCTGAATGGGGTGGGAAAATAACACCGACTCAGAGATAATAGTAAATCTTTGGCTCGACTAAAGAGGCTAATTCAGTGTTTAAAGAAATAGTAAACCCTGAGAGCTTTCTGGAATGATTTCTCTTAAAAATATAAATCATAAAAGCTCTCCTGAAGCTGTCGGCTGGAGATACGAATTCTAACAGGAGGCTGACAAGAACAAAAGCTTCATTTCAGTTGCAGTCTGCAGTAAAGTATTTTTTCTCATGTCCTGTAACATGAACTAATGTGGAGTCTGCTACCATTACTTATGTAGCATAAGGAAAGAATTATTCTTGGAAAGCAGTTTCTTGCTCTCAAGCGCCCATTTCTTTCCACCACAGTTTCTTGTGGTGTATGCCACAGAGAGGAGGTGAAAACTCTTGCAACTCTAGCTCTGCCTTTGAACTTGATTTTTCCTGTAGGATCCAAGGGGAACCTCTCTATGCCTTAGTTTCCCTCTCTAGGAGATCCTCAGATCTGAAAGTGTGATACTCATCTACCATATGGCATACTGGCAGGAGTAATTAAAAGAACAAAATCTCTAAAGGAGCCTCTCCAGCAAGGAGTTTGTGCCACACTTCGTAAGGCTTGTGATGTACTGAAATTAATGCAATATAATTAAGAGGGGTTTTTTTTGTTTCACTTTAAAATAAAGGAGGAAAATTTTAAAGCAGTTTTAATATCTTGCTTGTGATATTTCAGATGTTGACTAGAGTTTTTAAATAATCAGAGGATAAGTCCCTAGAAAATGGCTTTCCAGCTCAGCCATGAGTCCAGTGCTAGAGCTATGTCATTTTTATACACTACATGTTCACGCCGTGTATGATTTCTTTCCTACCTGCTATGGAGACTCCTCCATATTCATTTTCCGAGGAGTTGTGGCCATCTTCACTACTGATTTGGTCCTGTCCTAGTCCTATGCTCACCTCGTATCTGATGATGACTTGCTACAGTTGAATTGCATAGAATAGAAGAGGAATAGAGTAGAAGTAGTTCAGTTGGAAGGGACCTACAATGATAGTCTAGTCCACCTGTGATATATTGAAACTCCTTATATTTGCAGGGAGTGTTTCCGAAACCTTCTCTACCCAGGCTACTGTTTGCTTAGAGATGATCACCAGGCCTACATTTCTAGTATATGGATTAGCCACCCATGCAAACTCTGCCAATATTTAACAGAATAGAAGAAGTACATATCTCCTAAAAACTTACAGTTAGAAAAAGAATGGGGTTTACTAAATAATTAGCTTTTTTTTTTTTTTTTCTTTTAATAGGGACACAGCTGATTTGGCAAGTATGACAATCAGAATCAGACCTTTAAATCTGTATTCTATTTTGACACAGACCTAACTCAGACAAAGCCTGGGGACTACAAGTCCAGTTGAGTTAGGACTGATTAGTAGCACCCAGTTTTAGTGCCCTCACACAGAATCTGACACGACTTTTCTCTGCGAAGCACTGTTGTTTGAGCTGACCTCAGGAGGATTATGGCAGGTCGGCAGCCCCTTTGCCCTGCAGAGTGCACAGGATCCTCATACATAAAAATAAAATCTTATAAAGAAAGACATTAGGTTAAGTGGGAAACTTAATATCCCATTGATGCTAAAGCTTCATCTACACAATGATCTTTGCCTCATAAATCCTGTTTGGATTTTATAGAGGAATTAAGGAAGAGAAAGCACACAATAAGAATATAAAACCAAATAGTTCCTATTTTGGCAGTTTCAGCAGCCTTCTCTCCTCATCTGGATCAGTTGTGTTGAAATGTAGGAGAATTGCTTCCCTTTTTTGGATACCATCAAAAAATACAATTCTGAACTATGTTCTAGTGTAAGGCAAAAATACAGGAGGGAGTCCTGCATTATTTCTTTTGGTCAATGCAGCGCATTTGGCAAAGAAATAAAAGCCCAAACAAAAATCCAGGAACATTACTGTAATTATCCCCCGGGCTTCCTTGAGACCCTTGACATTTCTCATGTTCATATTATTTGCTTTTAACTGCAGGGGAGAGGAGAGTAAATGGTACTAAACGCAACAAACCCAGGTGAGAACTAAAATAGCTAATCAAAGATGGGCACATAGGAACCTGAAAAACTAAACAACAGAGCAATGCAAATAAAATAATAATTTATACACATGCAAAAAGAAACAAAAATGACAGTGGATCAAGGTCTCTCTTCGTGTATGGCTCAGGAAAATTCTGAACACTGCAAGATATTTTCAGGTCTTCAGGATACCGCAAAATGGTTAAATATCATCTCATATCAGATGTCTATAGTGTTGGGGCTTGGACTAGATGATCTTTAGAGGTCCTTCGAACCCAAACCATTCTGTGACTCTGCAATGTTCACATCTGAGCTATCTGTCTTTATGCCAGTGAGGAGAAAAGGGCAGTAACCCAGGGCCGTACTTCAGACCTGAGATGGATTGCATCCTATGAGAGCTTTTTCTCTATCTCAACTATGAAAAGAGTCTGGATTACTCAGACAGCTATCCGAAGCCAGGCAAGATTAATCTCTTCCAGTGTTTCTCCATTGCAAGCACAGGTTGTACTTGATCGAGCTGCACACTCAGAGTAGGACACAGAAAATGTGTCTTGTGCCGCTGTAGAAAATGGACAGCTATGGAAGGAACATGGAACAAGAAATCAAATTTGCTCACTGAGACCTCTATGGGCTGTGTTACATTTGGAAGCTCCAATACAGCTCAGTCCCAGATGTATTCTTCCCTTAAAGCGCAGGCAGGAACGGAGGCACCGTTTGGGAAACCCAAATGGTAGTTTTCCTATTGACAAAAACAGCTCTATGAAACAGTGAAGATTCCAGTGCGAGGGATAGAAGGGAGTATGAGAGCTTACACAGCCCCTTCTCCTACACATAATATCGTTATATATAGTTTTGGGAGAGATTGGGACTAAATTGTTTTGTGAACTTTAGAAATAGACTCTCCAATTAGTAAGTTGATGACAATTAACTTAAAGCAAGTCCTTTTACCTCAGAACAGCTAACTCGTCCCTTGATTATTATCCACAGTTCCTTGATATTAACCCTGAAGCATTACTTACAGGCCCTCCTGTAAAGCGCAAGAAAGATCTTCACAGTGCTGTGTGTCTCTTGATTTTGATGAGGAACTGAGATGGGCAGTAGTAAAAAATTTCACATGAGTAATTTGTTTCCCATACCCTCCCTCAATGAGTCAGGCACACTACAATTTTGAAATTATTCTGGTTTTGACAAAGATTAATGAGGAAGTAACTTATGCACAAGACTAGAATAGCGTATCATTTGCAAGTGCCACTTTCCAGCTTCTTCCTGGCAGGGTAATGGATATCAGCAAATGAGTTCTGGGCCCAGATTTCAAAGACTTAATTTTATGTTGAATAATGCCCTAGGTCTAGAACATCTAAGCTATTTTGGTGCTTCACATTGAAACTAGCAGGAATTCAGTGCCCAAATAACCTTGAAGATCTAATCATTTTTACCCTACAGATGTTCCTACCGAGACTTGTGTAAATATTTCTGTAGATAATCTGTCAGAATATGGCCCTTAGAATAGTACCCGCCTTAAATATCGAACACAGACTCTCAAATTATGTACAAGAAATCCTTGGTTAATAAAGATATTTGATGTACAGGAGGGTAGAGCTGCTATTCAGAAAAAAACCTGGCAGGCTGGAGAAATGGATTAACAAGAATCTCATGAAGTTCACCAGAGGAAAATGCACAGTCCTACCTCTGAGGAGGAACAACCCCAGGCACCAGTACAGGCTGGAGCTGACTGGCTGGGAAGCTGTATTTCTTTGTGGAAAACAAGTTGAACGTAAGCCAGCAATGCACCCTCGCGGCAAAGAAGGCCAATGGCATCCTAAGCTTGTTAGCAAGTCTTGCCCACAAGTCAGGGGAAGTGATTCTTCCCCTCGACTTGGCACTGGTGAGACCACACATGGAGTGCTTTGTCTAGTGAAGAACTCTCAGTACAACGGAGCAATGTGATCTAGCTGGACCTATTTTGAGTGGGGAATTGAACTAGACGGATTCTGGGAGTCCCTTCCAAACTAAACTATTTTATTCTTCAGCAGATGCCTTACCAGTCAAGACTGAGCTATCAACTCTGTTTAAATTTGCTTCTGTTATCTGCTGGCACAGTACTATGTATACGTGTTGTGTTTATATTCTACATTTGCTCTAAATAGTTGTAAAGACTATTACACACTTATCAAAAGCAAAACATTCTAGCTCAGTAATAAAAAAAATCCACAACAAAGTAGTATTACTGTAGTAGCTTTGAAGTCTTAAAGAAAGGGTGAAATCAGGCTGTCTTGCAGGAGTTTACCTGCATAAAGGATTGCAGAATAATTTAGGGATTCATGTTGACATCTTAAATACCCTGCAGCTTTTGTAACTTGAGTAACCAGACATATGATCTCTTATTTTTGCAAGACAGTAGTTTTCCTGCAAAGAAATAAAAAGTTCATTTATTGGATGTGGCAAATGGATTTGCTTCCTGCTCCTGGTACCGGGAAAAAAAAATAAACTAATGAGAAGCACTAGTTTGTGTTCAAACATGTGAAGGTTTGTTGAAAATCTGGGAGAGATTTTGTTGTAACAGTGATATGGGAAAGCAAGACACAGAGAGACTTTTAATAACTTCTGATTAATTCAGTAGCCAAATAAGATTGTATTATTTACAACTTTCTGGAAGATACCTAAGAATCTTATTTTGCTTTAACATTGGCACTTACAATTTTACTTTAAGCAAACTACTGTTTTCTGTAGACACTACACTTTGTATTTGTATTTGTGTGTACGAGAAAGAAAGAAGATAATTCTGGACACCCATACTCTCCACTTGAAATGGGTCATACAGATCCTCCCAATTATTGGATTGATCCGTTGAAGCAGTCAGTCCTTTCATTCAGTTGCCATCACGGCCATCTAATAAAGAGGACTACAGATTTAGTTTAAAGGTAATCGAAGGCTGATACAGTGCTTTACAAGGACAACAGCAACAGAAAGAGTCAAAGGAATCTTACACACAGTCTACTAAGCACCTATGATACCTTTCCAATAAAATCCTCTACACACTGTCTCTTATAACCACTTTCAGAAGTAACTTGCAATTATGGTTTTAGTGTTTGTGTTTAAACTTCCAGCTTGATTTTTGGAATAAAGCGTATCCGTTGCTTTTCTTGGACATGCCATAGGTGGTTCAGTCCATGGCAGACGTGCCACCTACTACACCTAAGGAATTCTAAATTGGATATTAACTCTCATTTAGACTCTGATTTCAAAGATGCAGGGCTGCACAGCAGGCTCGGTTCTGTCCTTGGTCTCTTTGTAGAGTCCAATCCAATCAGCAGCGGTAACATGCTGGCATGTACAGTATCTATTTGCCCTTGGTTGAAATATCCCTGCATGTAATTTTTCAGACAGCTGGTTTTCCAGCAGGTACTGATAGCACTGAACTAGCAGGTCTCAGTGGCTCCCTGTAAGACCAGGTTTCCCCTCCGCAGAGCAGCCATATCCCTTCTGTTTCAAAAGCAGCTTCTGAACAAGTTCGGAGAGCTGGCAGACAGCAAGATGAACGTAGCATAAAGTTCATAGCATCTAAATTATGTATCGTGTAAGGGTATAATTAGGTACAGTGAACCATCTATAACTGGAGAAAATCTCTGCTCATTATGTGACGAATGGATGAAATGCTCTTTTAGCAGAACATATCCTTCATAGTATTACATAGGGGAAGACTCTGTAAAGTGATCCCAGTAAATTGCGTATGAAGTCAGACCAAGTCTCCGTTGAACTCAGCATGTCAACCTTGATAGCAGCATATAGCAGATGTTTACAGAATCAGAGAATGGTGATTCTGGACCATCTGGACTTTGCTTAAGTGGGGGGGGGTTGTGATCTGGACCAAATCACCTCCAGAGACCCCTTCCAATCTCAACTATTCTGCGATTATGTAATTGATTCTGTAACAGTTGAGATTCTTATTGATCCAGTTCTCCAGCCTGTGAGGCCACTTCAAATGGCAGCACCACCATCTGGTCTATCAGGCACACCTCCCAGCTTTGTAGCTGCAAACTTGCTGAGGGTACACTCTTTCCAGGTCATTAATCTTATACTGTATTGGCCCCACTGTCAACCTCTGGGACACACCACTAGTGAACTTTGTCAGCTGGACTTTGTTCTGCCAAGCAAAACCCTCTGGGCCCAGCAGTTCAGCCAGTTTTTAATCCACCTCATTTTCCTTATTTCTAACCCATACTATGTCAGTTTGTCTATAAGGAAGTTAGGGGAGACAGTGTTGAAAGCCTTTCTGAACTTGAGGTATGCAACACTCTGCTCTGCCCTCATCCATCAAGCCACTTACCTCATTGTAGGCTGTCAGGTTGGGTAAACATGACTTGCCCTTTACATTTGTAAATCTATCTTGATTACTCACTGCAAATGCTTCCCACAATTAGTGGTTCCATCACCTTTCCGGGGCTCAAGGTGAGGCCGACCAGAATGTAGTTTCCTAGATAGTCCTCCTTGCCCTTCTTGAAGATGGGAGTGACAGTTGCTTTCTTTCACTCTTCAAGAAAAGCTTCTGAGTGCTAAGACATTTCAAAGATAAGCAAGAGTGGCCTCACAGTGACATCAGCCAGACCCCTCTCAGCACCCTTGGATGTCTCCCATCAGGTCCCACGTATTACTTTGTTTAAATGTTCCCTGACCTGATCCTCCTCCACCAAGGGTAAATATTCCTTGCTCCAGGCTTGCCCTCTGGTCTCAGAGGCTTGGAATTCCTGAAGGCTGGTCTCCCTAGTAAAGGCAGAGCTGAAGGTGATGTTGAGTACTTTGGAGTTTTCCATGTCCTTTGTCACCAGGACCTCTACTGCACTTAGCTGTGCACCTACATTTCCCCCTGCCTTTTTTTTGCTGCTGATAGACCTGTAGAAGCCCTTTGTGCTGCTCTTTGTCTGCCCTTCCTGACTCAGCCCCAAGTGGGCTTTGGCTTTGCTGCCTCCATCACTATACAATAAGACAATGTCGCTGTACTTTTTCTGGGCCCCCTGTCCCTGCTTGCCCATCGTCTATGCTTCTTTTTTAATGTTTGAGTTTTGTCAGGAGCTTATTGCTCATCCATGCTGGCCTCCTGCTGCCTTTGCTTGGTTTAAACTGAGCTTGAATATCATCCACTTTTCCTGAGCCTCTCTTCTATCCTGCACCATACTCAATGGCTTTCTTCCAAGGTCACTGAAGAGCCCTAAGCCTTTCTCAACATCCACCAAGTGTTCGTTGCTAATCACTTTCTTCATCTCTGCAGTCTAGAGAAGGCACTACTTTTCTCACCTGAGATGCTGTTTCCTAGTCATTTTTTTAAACAGTGAAATAAACCCATTTATAGGCACAGGTTTTCTCTCTCGGCCATGGAAATTTTGCAGCACTTCATAATCCCTTTGGGGCTCCAGGAAGAATAGAGGCTCCTATAGCACCACCAGTGGGTGTGTGCTACAGGACTACTCTTCCATTACTAGCAAATTATGGCATTGAAAGTTTGTTCACGATAACCCAAGTGCTGGCCAGGTCAGCAGCTTTTAGCCAAAGAACTGGACTCAAAGAGGAGGGAGGGAGGAAGGAATTTTTGCATCATCTTGAACTATATATGAGAAAGTAGTTTGTGGTCATCTGGGTAGAATAACTTTTTCTACACTTTACATTTTCAAGAACAAGGAACTGTGGGCAGTCTTCACCCATACTCACCAATTTGAATCAAGTCATGGCAGTGACTGGCAGTGCTCCTAGCCTCTCCTAGAGAACCAGGGAAATCTGTAAGGTGCATACAAACAATGCAGAAATCAATCCTGAGGCCTGAAAAGTGTCCTAATATTTCAGTTACCTAAGGCCATAGCTCCCTTCAGTGATTCAGCATGTAGGATAAAGAGCCTCAGCTGGTCTTTGCCAAACCATATCCTCCAACTAGGGGCACCTCTCAGGTGTGATGGTTTCATTGGGGTTTTTTGGCAGCTCTTTTAGAGCAGAATGTTTTAGTGACCCACTCCCAGCACATCCTCACAAACTGTTGTGTCAGTGCAGCTGTCAACCATGGGAGCAAAGTGAATGCCTGCTGGCTGGGGCCAAGGCCACTGGGTCACAAACTACGGCATGAGCCTCTGGTAGAGGAATGTTTTCTCTAGCTGACAGCAGCTGCTGGGGCTGCTTAGCTCCTGGACTCTCCTGCTGATGCTGCCCTGTACTAGCCACTGTAAAATCGTAGGAACAGTTTACTAAGTTGACCGATGATATGGTAATGGCTGTTGTTTTTTTCTTCCACTCTGTCTGCCAGTGCAGGACAGATCCCTCTGCACTAAAAAAAAAGGTGAGGATGGCTTCAGAATTAGTGCATTTCTGACCTCTTTCTCATTTTTCTTCTTAATCTCTGCGGAATGACTAGCAAAATTTTCGTGCACATAAAAAGTATTTCAAATGTCACTGCTCAAGGTCCTGCTGTTCTGGTAGTTCCTTAATGCATTTCAGCTGATAACTATGCTGTGATTAACAGAGTTTCGATAACGCTGTGCTTTACGTTTTGTAACATGCAATATGTATGCATGCTTCTCTGGGTTTGTCTTTAGCATGCTGAAGGTTTTTTTCCCTTCGTGACATACCTGCGTGCTGCAAAAGCAAAGCAAGTTCAGAGCTTGTGTGGACACTGTGTTACATTGAAATCACTCACCATTCCACTCTGCCGCCTTCTGCTTAAGGAAGATCAGCTAGCAACTAATAGTCCTTCCTTGTGGCTGGCTTCCAGGGAGCCAGTAAAGAAACAAAGATCAGCATTTGGAAATATTTATGCTCTTGTCTTTGTCATGGTTTTAATTACTGTTTCTGTTTTACTGCTACAGTAGAAATCGAGATTAAAATAGGACAATTACATTTTTCTTTTCTAAATATCTGAGGAAATGAAACAATGACTGTGGATCATTGCGCATGGTGAGCAGAGCTTCACTAGATGAGCAGGATGTCTGGAGTCAGTGACACAACAGCTATGAGTAAATTGTTCTCAGAGTGAATCAAGATTGTAGAATTTCACTTCTGATGGGCTCCAGTGAAAAACCCAATTCAAATACTGCTGAGTTTGGGTAAAGCCTGTATCTGATGCTGGTAGCTGAAGCTAATCTTTGTATGACATAAAGGTGTTGTTTGAGTCACTATGAAAACACTAACGTGATGCTTGCTGTAAGGACCTATTCCTGTAAGTTGAGCTGGGGAAGGTTCTTAACAGTCTCCAGGAAAGCGGTTTAGCAGGGCATTTACCCTAAATCATCACTGATGAGGAGCATAAATGCTCCTCACTTGGTCCCAAGAAAATAAGATCTCAGTACCTCTCTATGGAATCTTGATTGAATGCCCAGCAGATATCATGGATTGACTGCCCAAGGCACAGGTTTGTCACATTCTTCTTCTTTTACTGGAAACTGGAAATGCCTCTCTTAGCTTTGTTTATATTGCATAACCTCTTCTATGTTGGAGATGTCACTCCCAATAAACTATGCAGCCAACTACAGCTGCAACCTCAAACTGCAGAGAGAATAGGCATTTCAAATGAAACATAAAATTAACATTTAAAAAAGCACTGGTAGCAGTTTCACAATTATAATGAGGAGCTGCACCTGCCTAACTAGCTCTACTAAAAGGGAGGAGGCAGCCTCTGTGAGATCCTGGTTTAAGGAGTCTGTAATAAAACCTTATTTGAAAATAAATGCTTGCTGGGTCATGGCTGCCTGTGGTATTCCTGCCCTTCACTCCATAGCCTGAACCTTTGGGCAGATTCATGGACACATGCTTTTAGACTGGAGCTTCCCCTGGCGCAGTCATGTACTTTGCTTTGGATTCATGTCTGCCCTTGGCCTGAGCATTCCACTCTCCTTAGAGTGAGGTACACAACTGCTCATGTGCTCCTGCTTTAGCTCATGTCAAAATCACATTACTTAGAAAAAAAGTATATTATTAAAAAAAAAAAATTAATAAGTGGTATCACTGTTAGACTAGCTACAGATTGCACAAGAGGTTATTCCAGGAAATCTGAGAGGGAAAGTAATCTCTGTCAAGAGATAATGATGGGGATGGGCTGGGGAGAGCAAAGCAAATTCACAGGCTGAAGATGCTGTGTAAGCTCCTGCTTAGTTGGGGAGCACCTGGGGATAGCCCCAAGCTACTCATATATTGAAATCTGACTTGTTCATTCCTTTATTTCCTTTGTGCTTTCATTCTGTGTTCACTCAATACCCTATTATCTTTTTCACCAAAACAAAAGATACACCAGACATAAGAAAGAACTCTTTTAAATGACTCTAAGGAAATTAAAAACAAATAGGATGCACCACAAAAAGATTTTGCCCCACACAGCTACACTGTAATGAAATATCAAACTATTCTGAAGTAATTTTTTCCATAATATATGCTGTTGCAGATAACTGAAGCCTACATTGCTCCAGCATTGCAAAGACTGACTAAGTGATAAAGGAAAATAGGTTCTATGGAAGAAAAAGAGAAAAATGTGCTAACAGCACTTATTGGACCTATCTTACCAGGAAATCTGATACATTATTAATAAACTCGTTATTGTATGCTATGAAAAGAATCGGTGAAATAAGGAAAGAAGTAATGTAGCTAAGGAACAGCAGCTGGATAGCAATCTTTACTTATAATAATGTAAGTAGAATTTATAATGGATCTATCTAAACATCTGGCAATGTTATAGAACAGGTCTGGCATTTCCATCTTCACCCCTCAGTTACTTTGAAGGAGTTTATAACTTTGCTAACTTGATTGACACTGGCGATAAAGTACTATTTTCCATTTGGATTTGGTTAGTGACTAGTATGAAAGTTCCTTCTGACCAAAAAAAAAAAAAAAAAAAAAAAAAAGAGAGAAAAAAGAAAAAAAAAAACCCAAACAAAACGTAAGGCAGCCTAAGGCTTACGAGGCAATACTTGACACAGTTCTTTCCAAAGCCTTTCCTTGTGTTGTCTACTTCTGGCTAAAGACTGAGTTCTGTGTCGTCTGTTTTCTGACTCTCACATGGTTTAGCTAAAAACTGGCTTCTTTAAAATAAAATAAAGAGGAAAGGAAGCAGTTGATGCAATAAAGTTAGTTCTTGTGCACAATGAGTATGTAATACTAAAACCAGTATAGAAATAGAGTGTTTTGAGGAAGAAGAACTAGTAAAATGAAGAGGAAGACACAGAATGAAAGCCAAAAAGCATTATAAACCAAACCTCAACACATGCAAGTTTGTGGAGTTATGGAAACAGAATTTTATTAGATATTACTATGTAGTGTTACGGGTTCCCATCTATCCTGTAACCTTACAGGACTTGCTACCTTCCCAGATGGCCACAGCCTGTATCAGCTATAAAAATATTAATCGTTCTCAAGCCATTCATCTCAGAGGTATAAAAACAATGAAGGATTGAGCCTGAACTACATAGTAACTGAGAATATGCATTCTCCAGCAGTTCCCCCAGCTAATTAGGGCAGAAAGCTGTAGTTTAATGCTTCTACATGGATGTGGAAAGGGGTAGTGCTGCCTTCATTGTAGCAAGAAGAGGAAAGAAAAGAGAAACAACGGGCTAGGGAGTGGTCAGCATATATGTGGTCTTAAAACTTAACCTTGACCCTTCCTATGACAATCCTACTCTGCAGACAGGCTCTTGGGAACCTTTGCAAGGAGAGGAACTCCAAAACAACCCTGCTGTTAAAATGATACTCCCATTCCTGCCTTTACAGATCCCTGAGTTGCAGGACATCCAAGGGCACAGAGGGAAGATAATTACAAGCAGAGCTCTACTGGGAAGGACCTACAGTAAGAGCGATGGCAAAGCGAGATGGGAAACATTTGTATCAGGCCCTTATAGCTTCTGTAGTGGATTTTATTTATTGGATTTTTATTTTATTTTGTTTGTCTGACTGGAGTCAATTAAATTCTTTATGGAAACAAGCAAAGAGAGACGACGTACATTCTACTAAACTGGAAGTTTCAGCTCATGACAGTTCTGGTCAAAAGTCAGAAGATAACTCAAATTTGGAGAAGTAAAATGCTTATTTATAAATAATGTTACAACACTAGCAAAAAGTGAACTCCTAGTGATAAAAACTGAAAGGTGGGTTACTGCTTTACTTCTGACTGACTCAGAGATATTTTCACCCCAAAATTCACTAATAAAATCAGAGGATTAGCTGTATGGCATTTTCAGAGGGCTTTGGCATAGTGTAAAGTAGAAGAAAACCTTTTCCTTGATGATAGTCACCATAGGACAATAATGCTAGTTGTCTGCAAAGAGGGAAAAATGGAAGAAATTTTCTGTTGGATCTTAAACCAGTTAATTAAAAGTTTTGAAACAAGTCTGGTACAATGATTGCATCAATTATCTAAGTTGTTACAGGTAAGCACTGAGCATACAGCTGATGAAGAGAAATACCAAAAACAACACTAAATCTTAAAGTATGTGCTTTATAAGAAAAGGACTTTCTATTATAGCACATTTACTTCCTTCAGCATTTCTATCGAAAGCAATATTCAACTTCCAGCATATTATCCTTTCTTTAGTAATTACAACTCCAATTAGCATTTATCAACATTTCTACTTTCTTAGGAAGAAAACAGCTAATCGGCCGTTTCCTTTCCTGCAATCAAGCAAAGATTGTGTTCAAGATGAGATAAGCCACTTACTTTGGAACTACAAACATTCTGTAAATATGACAAAATCTGGGGAAACATAAATTTTATGATCAGCTAACAGGATGCAGAATGAAAGGTTTCACAGGTAATAGGGCATTTGACAGAAACCAGGAGAGTGGGGAGGCTCTGAGGAAAACAACTTTCCAGCTGAAGTGAGCCAGCCAGAGCCTGATTTTTTTCGTCAAGTACTCCGACAATACTGATCATATGCCAGCATTAGGAAAATATGATTAAAACCTAATTTTAACCAAGAGATTTATAGGGAAGGTAGCTGTCTTGAGGATACATTTGTGTTGAGCTTCTGTTACTAATGGGCTGAATTACTCTGTGCTGAAAGAACACGCTAATATCCTCACCTCTGTGCCAGGTAAAATCACGGAGCAGATCCTCCTGGTATCAATACTAGGGCACATGATAAATAACAAGGTGATAGGTGACAGCCAGCATGACTTCACTAAGGGCAAATCGTGCCTGACTAAATTGGTGACCTTCTACGACAGAGTTACATCGCTGATTAATATAGGAAGAGCAACTGATGTCATCTACCTGGATTTGTGCAAGGCATTTGACACTGTCCCAGATGACATCTTTGTCTCTAAGTTGGAGAGACATGGCCTTGATGGATGGACCACTCGGTGGATAAGGAACTGGCTGGAAGGTCGCACTCAAAAGTTGTGATCGATGGCTCAATGTCCGGGTGGGGACCTATGACAAGTGGAGTTCCTTAGGAGTCTTTTCTGGGTCCAGTGCTGTTTAACATCTGTGTCAGCAACATGGACAATGACATCAAGTGCATCCTCAGAAAATTTACTGGTGGCACCAGCTGTGTGATGCAGTGGACTCACTTGAGGGAAAGGACGCCATCCAAGAGGGACCTGGACAGGCTTGAGAAATGGGCCAGTGCAAATTGCGTGAGGTTCAACAAGTCAAAGTGCAAGGTCCTGCATCTGGGTGGGGCCAGTCCCAGGTACAATTATGAACTGGGTACAGAGTGGGTTGAGAGCAGCCCTGAAGAGACATAAAATACCTACCTACCCTTTAGGGTTCTTCTTTGATAGCCCTTTCTCATATGTCTTTACATTTAACGTATCTTTTTCAGTTTCAGAGGGGTAGGGTGTGCCTGTATGGGGTGGACTGATAGAAGAAACATAAGACCCTTCTACAGAGTGACTGAAATGGCTTCTTTTCGCTCGTCATGGTGTTATAAAGAATAAGAAGAGTAAAGCGTTTCTTCAGATGATTGCATGTGGTGGATGCCAATGTGATGCACATTGCTGACAGCGCTTGGTGCAGACAGTGCCCTGAGGTGCATAGAATCCCTTAGGAGGACCTGTGGGTGGGCAGGTGTGGTCTTCCTGGGATACCCAATGGAAAAAGAGTGAGTCCACTGCACTTCCTATCCAAAATCAGGTTTACTCAGTATATACCCCAGGGCTTTCCAGTAATCCTCCACCCTAACACGATTTCAAAACATGCTCTTAAAATACATTAAACTGATTTAAAAACTCGCTGCAGGCGAAACTCCATGCAGCTGGCCAGGGTGTGTTCTGTCCACACCTCAAGTTAAATAATATTTTTAAATTATGATTTTGCAGAATACTATCATTTTGTTTATCTAGATGTAAAGTATTTATTTCATTTATTTATTTTGTTCCTTTTAAACTACTGACAAATGCTTGAAAGACCATATAAAATGGCCTGTAGATTTTTTGTCTCAAAGTTTAAGTAAGTTCTTTGCTTAAAAAGGGTTGAGATAAATGGCTTTAGTGATACAAATGCATCATTATCAGCCTGTGTGGTAAAAAAGAATGGGACTTGTTCCTGTTGCCCAAACTCAAAATTATTATGTGTAGTTTGTTTTGTTTTTGCTTTTAATTTAAACTCTAGTACAGCATCTTTTGTGTTTGTGGTAATTATTCTGAACTTTATATCCCAGAGGAGAAACGTGTAAATAGTTCACTCTTTTGTGGCTATTTGTTCCTGCCATTAGCTCAGGAAATGTGTTTTCCAAGCTCTGCATTAGTTTAGCCAACTGGTGACAAAAGTAGTCATTTGTGTTAACACAAGCAGAGCAGAGTTAAGCAACAGAATAGATTACTTTTTCTGAGTAATGTAATTATGACCATCTGAGGAAACAGTAATTGTACAAAATGTTTCGTCTTAAGTATATTCTTTATTATTCATGTGCTAATTGTCAATGTGGATGGAGAATGGTTTATAAATCAATGACAGCTGTCACTGGAAGCATTTATATTTTGAGAACTTTTCAATCTGTCCTGTTGTCCTTGAAGTCAATGTGAATGCTGCTCTCAACACAGACTGTAACAAACAGGGGGATTTAGGTTTTATCAAACATACATTGTGCTACCTGCTTTGGATTTGAAGGATTCACTACAAACTTAGCCCAGAAAGGTGGCTGAAGCTCTGCCCTGAGCGAGTGAGGCTGCAGCACAGGAGCAGTGATGCTGAGGGCCGTATACCAACCATCAGAGGGGGAAACAACCAAGTGGTCCTTCATCAGCACGCATGCAAGCAGTACGGCAGCATGGCACAGGCATTCAGGAGCTAACAAATCAAAGATTTTTGGAGAAAAAGCAGTGTGGATAAAGCCACATTCATCCAAGACAGAAACTCTGAAGTCTGTCCAAGTTCATCAACTTAAAGGAAGTCCCTGTGGAGGTAAAAGTTACCATAAAGACAGTTTTCACCCTTTGAGTCTGTGGAGAGTACAGGACAGACCTGTGATACTGTGGGATTGAGGGCAGTGGTACCTGCTTGAGCTTACCTGCAGAGCTGCACATGGTTGCTGAAGGGCTTCGCGGTGCTCCTCGGTCCTCATCAGCTTACTGGGACATAGGAGCATGGCCCCTAAGCTCATGCTCTGTTGACAAACTCCCATGAGGCTCTGGATGTGCAGAAACCTGCTTGAGATTTCCTCCTGGCTGTCCTCCAGCTCCATGTGCTCCAAGGCCCTGCTCCCTCCTCACATCCTTTCTCTTTGCCCACTTCTCCCTTGAGGATGCCAGGGCTGCCACTTCTGCCACCTCTGCTTCCAGTCTGCAACCTTGGCTGATCCCTGCTGAAAAGCCAGCCTGAGTTTGAGCTGGCAGCACCTGCATCCCAGTGGGCAGACTGCTACCACCTTGAGCTCCCAGCCCCATCTTGTGCCAGCCCATGCCTGACAGAGCTCATGCCCCATGCACTTAATATCAGGAGACAGCACGGAGTAATGCTGACAGATTATTTAGAATAGCTGGTATGCGCTCTCTCTTAAAAAAAACCTCATCCCTAAACACTTACTCTACAGTGTTTCTAATACTCCTGGTTTACACCAAAACCAGGAGCTAGTCCTATAGCTAGTCCTATGCAATAAATCCTGCTAAGTAGTCTTGCAGTAAACCTACAGGTTAAAATTTGACTACAGTTTGCCCTTCAGAACTCAAAGCTCATAAAAAGTGAGTGATTTCTCGAACATGTCTTATGTCAAACTGAAGAGACTCCCATCCCAGCCTACCCAGACAGGCCATATCACCAGAACACTGATGTCCATACCCACTCAAGTTCCCTCTCCAACAATTTTCCTGTTATCTCATGATTGTACTATTCCTCCTCAGCTACTGCACTTTGCATTTGCCATTGCTGAATTTGTCCTTTTGGTCTATTCCTCCAGCCTTGCTAGGTGCCTTTGAATGGCAGAAACAGACCTGAAACATATTGGCTGATTCCTGCCCCCAGTTTGGTGTTGTACGCAAAGTGGATGAGAGCAGACTCTACCACCTCCTCCAGCTCATCAGTAAAGATGTTTAACTGCACAGGTCCCAGGATAGACCCCTGCACTCTATTTCTGCAGCATCCAAGTGGATTAACCACTGCCCTCTGAGCCTGACCACCTAATCAGTTTTTTACCCATCTAGCTGTCTATCCATTCAGACTGTCACATCCTAACTTTGATACCTGATGGACTTACTTAATGATTGGAAAATAGAGCACATGCTCTGCCAGCTCTTACTTCTTGAGTCTTTTAAGAAGTGTCACATGGGTCTCTGTTCATCCAATTTTTGTGTCAACTCTAGAGCTTTTAAGAGCTTCATCACATGTCTTTTCCGTTTGTTGAGTGTCTCAAGTATTCTGGTAGTGCGAAAACACAGATCATCCAAACTTAAGCTGAAATTTAAAGTCAGAGTAATTTTACTTGTCAGCTCAGTTTAGAAAATCATTACATTGTAAGCCTCCTAAAAAATGTTTATTTCATTGATTATTTTACTTGACATTGTAGTTGACAGCCAGGAATTTTCTTCTGTCTGCCTGTTGTTGGCCTGTAATGCTTGTATTTTCTGTAGTAAATTAGGGACATGTGAACAAGAGGAATTAGAACTATTCTGCCCATAACAAAATAGTGATCCTTAAAGTGTGCTAAGAAACTGAGACATCTGGGAACTGAAGACAAGTAAGGCTTGGCTGGTTTTGTGCTGCTCTGGCAATGCAACCATGGTTTTGCTGGCCAGTGTGCTCTGACTGCTTTGGTCTGTTCTGAATCTCTCCTTAAAAGTTGAAAAAATTTAAGTGGTTTTACCACCAGACTCCATAACAGCAAAACATTAAAAATAGCAAGGGATGTTGTTCAGTGTTTATTTGTGAGCTCTTTGCTAACTTTTAAAGCCCAAAGATATTTCTAGACAAACACGTATGTTGAAATGGAGATAAAGCTGCTCATGAGCAAGACAAGGGTAACAATGAAACACATACCCCAAATCAGCTATTCTTAGCCCAGAAAATTCAAAGTTGAGCTACACGAAGTCAATCATGTTGACTGCTACTGATCTATCATTGAGTCATCCACAAAAGCTTAATCCTTCCCCAGCAATGACAATGCGAAGGAGAAATATTGTAATCCAGGTCTTAAAAAAATGACAGAATCAAAGAGTACTCGATGCTGGCAGACACCCCTGGAGTATCATCTAGTCCAGTCTCCTGTCAGGGTCAGCTACAGAAGGGCCATATCCAGTCAGGTTTTGAATATCTCCAAGGATGTAGACTCCACCACCTCTCTGTGCAACCTGCTCTGCTGTTTGACCAGCTGAACAGTAAAAATATATATTTCTTATGTTGAAATGGAATTTCCTTTATGTCAGTGTGCCCCTATTGCCTCTCATCCTTGCACTTGCCACCACTGAGAAGAGTCTGGCTCCTTTTCTTGATACTCACCCCCCAGCAGGTATTTGCACACACTGATGAGATCCCCCTGAGCCATCTCTTCTACAGTCCTCGTTCTCTCAGCCTCTCATCATATAAATGATCCTCCAGTCCCTTAATCATCTTTGTGACCCTTTTCTGGGATTGCTCCAGTATGTCCTTGTGTCTCTTGTACTGGGAAGCCCAGCACTGGGTACTATGCTCCAGATGGGCTTCATCAATGCTGAGCAGAGGGAAAGGATCACCTCCCTCGACCTGCTGACAATACTAAGCATAATACTGCCAAGGATACACTGGCTTCCTTGCTGCCAGGGCACACTGTTGGCTTATGGTCAGCCTGTTCTCCAGGCTCACTGGACTTTCTCTTCAAAGTTGCTTTCCAGCCAGTTGGACCCCAGCCTGTGGTGGTGCGTGAAAATCCTTTTAATCTACCCGGTCAAGAAAAAAATAAGAGCAACATTCAAAATTACTTTGACATCTCAGAGCAATTAGGTGGACCTTACATACCTGTGGCCCCGAGAGCCCTTCCAGTACCTCCTTCAGGTCCTGAGAGGCTGTAAGAGTGTGACTGGCCTCATCTGCTTTCACATCTCTGCATCTATGCTTGCCACTCAAAGTTCTCTTCGGGAACAATGTGCATATATAGGGGGTACTTTGTCCCGACTGCTTTAGGATGAAATGGGTCATATGGCACAGCTGCTTGTGTCATTCCATCTGCTGTAAAGGGAATCTACATAACTGCTTGGGTCAAATAAATCCATCCCTTGGTCTCCATGTTTTTTTTACAGGAAAAACAGGACACCAGATGATGTTACTCTTTCCATCCTTTTTCTGTGATTTCCACCCTTCACTGTTAAATGAGGACATCACACTTACTTAGGAGTTCGGGTGATGATCTGGATTGAAAATAACACATAACAGAAAATGGTTATTTTTTCAGTTGCGCTTTGTTTCTGCCCAAATACTATATCTACACTGGGGAGGGCAGGAACCAGCAGCTGCATGAGCAGATCTACAAGGAACTGAAGCTAAGCACATGTTAAGTACACCCCATCAAAGTCATCTTGGAGTCCTGCTTTTGGTGGATCACTGAGTGTCCGACCCATGCTGACAACATGCAGCTGTGATGCTGCCTCTGACTGCTGTGGCTGTAAGAGTCTGGCCTCAGGGGCACCAGGTCATATTGCTTCTCCTTCACTCTTCAACCCTTCCCTGAGCTGCCCTGTGCTGAAGGCATTTTCTGATGAAGAACAAGAAAGATTACTTGAAATCACTTAGTTCAAGGAACTGACACAAAGCCTCCCTCCATTGGGCCACTGGGCAAAAGATACACGCAATGGCTTCTTTTTGGCTCACTTTTTAGGAAGAGAAATGTAAGCCAGTGGCTGTGTAAAATCCAGTCCCACAGAAGTACCTTGGGGCTGCAGGTAGGCACTTGTGCTCGGGAAAGGCAGAGAAAGAAAAGCAGTTGCTTCTTCAGAGTCATAATTTCTTTATCTTTTTCCTCCCTCTCTGTGCTTGATGTCCTTTCAGGATGGCTCTGGGATTTCACCTCTGAAAGGCTGATGTTTTAAGGATATTTCAAGTTGCACTTTAAATACCATTTTCCAGGTTTGCAATGCCTAATTTTAGTAAAGCTATAACTTCGTGATGCTCTGCGCTTCTTTCACCTTCTTCCTTCATTGCCATCTTAACATGTCTGGGAATATCAACAAGCAAACTAATTTTTTTTTTTTGATGCATTTTAAACAAATAAATTATTATTGCTAATTGAAGCTGCACCTCCCTCTACAAGTTCTTCTATAAATACACACACTCTGTTCTATTACTATGAAAAAATCCCCAGTTACTGACTATTTTTTGTAATAAAGCACTTGTGTTACTGAATCTGTGTATACAGGAATGACTAAACTTACTGAACCAAGGGCAAAGTGTTGGAGGTTTTTTGCCTGGAATATATGTGAGCCACTCAGTGTTGCAAAACCCCAGGGTCAAGCTAAGGCTCCAACAATGGCGTAGCCCCTTAGAAAGTGGAAGTTCCTCACTCACAGAAGAAGCTGTAATGACTCAGACTGGAGGACACACACTGACTGCAGGTTATAACAGCAGCTGGTCTGGAGTGTTCAAAAAATATCTTCTGAACCACTGAGGGTCTCAAGCTGTGCATGCTGTGATGCCATATCAAAGTCAGAAATGATGTGGCTTGTTTCTGTTTCATGTCTTATCTGAGAATGGGCGAAATTCCTATTATGCACTTAACATGCTGTCTGAGCATTGTAATGGCAGTTTTTTCTTTCTTCAACCACAAGCAGACAACACATGGAACTCTATCAGAGCAGATATCACCAAAATCAATGGATCATACACACAGGTTTCTAAATTCAGTGTGGATTTCACTTTCAAAACACCTGATCCTAAGCCTATTATAATCAATGAATTCCACATAAGGACTAAGTATAGAAAATAATGATGGAAATGTCAGGTCAGATACCATGGCCTAATTTTCAACAAAGCTTACTACAGTGCTTAAACTCATACTTTTTATGTTTGAGGCCCAGCAGCCATAGTGGCATAAACCAGTCATGCACCCATGAGGTTGCTCAGTAGGAACAGTAAGTGAGCCCTTAATCACACCAGCCTATTCACACAGAGACAAGCAATGTGAACTCTCTTCCCAGCTGAGACTGCAGGGATCCCCTCTGGCAAGGAGATACAATTGCATGGGACAGAAGGGTTCCCATCCCATTTCTTATGGGCCAGAATGGCTCACCTTCAAAATCATAGCCAAACCCACCCTTTTAGGGAAATGCTGTGTATAACGCCATACTTGGGATTGGTGCAGTGGTTCTTGGTGGAAAAGTCTGTGTTCTACATCGGCCGTACTGCTTTTCTGCTCTGTTGCTCAGAGCTTTCCTGCCAGCCACCTGCCTATCCTGAGATGTCCTACTCCAACAGGCATGGTTCAGCTTGTGAAAGACAGATGAAACCAGGGCACATAATGATACAACTGGAGACCATCTGCTCTTTGGACTTCTTAGTTCTAGGCAATAGGACCTACAGGTATGTAAGTGCGTGTTACTGTGAAGCACAGAATAAGCGGTTGCGTGTGTTGTGAGGCTGAAGCTATGAGTGGGAACAATTAAATAAGTGTGGAGGCAGAAGTAACTCCTGTATTTGTGGAAGCGTTGACTAGAACATGGGTCTCCACAGCTGTGTAGTACTGCCCTGGCTTGGTGCTTCTCTCTGGCCAGTGAATATCTGACTCTTACACACAGAATAGAGGACACTTAACAATATGAGTAGTATATTCTGAAAATGCATCTTTGTACCTTTCTGCCAATGTAGGCAGAGGATCACCTAGTTTGTGGATCTAGGTAGGACTTGGGCAGTAGCAGGCAGGCTTAACTGAATCTTCAGATGCCAACGCAGCTTTACTGCTAAAAGCCTGGCTGACACTTGTGATTAGTGAGGATAACTGTTAGCAGTTATGTGATGGGAGAGTTGATGTTTATAGAGGCAGTTAACAGAGACTAAGGATACATGTGCACCAAGGCTCTGCTTTGTTGCTAAGGAGATACATGTGAGCTGCCCCGGTTGGGCAGCTTTGAAACATGGTGCTTGAAGCCAGCACAGGTCCCTGGCACAGCACTGAAATCCTAGGGCAGACTTGCCTTTAGGGTGCAGCTCTGTAGCCCAGGTCCAAGCTGCTGCCAGAGGAGATAGATCGTTCCTCCATGCCCTTACCCTGTGCCCGTGTGTTCCTAACATGGGGTATAGGTAAAAGTTGAAGTAAACCCTTTTAGTGGCATCAGAACATGATTTGGAGTAGCATTTATCTGCTACTGATCCCTTAACGGTTGTGTCTGACAAATAACACAATGAGAGGCACTTTAAAAAATGACTCTGCTGATAGCTAGGACTGCTGTGGTGGGAGATACAGATCTGTCTCGAATGAGTCAAAGGTAGGGTATGGCAAACATTACAGTGACAAGTACTTGGTTTCAGATGTTTCTCATGGTTATGGAGAAACACCAGTTATGGAAATGTTGCATTTCATCTGACCCTGCAGGAAGACAAGCTTCCAGAGATCGAGGTGGGGATTGTGAATCTTTGTCCCTCTGCTTTAAAATACAATAGCTGGCTCGGAGAGGCAATCTTCGCATTTTTGGTCTGACTGCAGAATATGATTGGCTGCACAACATAGCTGTGGTTTTCCTTCCAATTAAAACCAGGATGTCATGTATTCAGCTATTACATTCCTTTTGTTGTTGTTATTGTTATGTAGATTATTCTGTATTTCAAGAGGCTGCCTCCAGCCTACAGCACGAAACTCTGTGTTACTCAGAAACCTTCCCACCAGCATGAAGGAGAGCTTCCAGCCCTGCCACTCACCTCCTGCCACTGTGTGAAGCCTCCTGAGTGCCAACGCCTGTCTACCACCATCATGGTGCCAGCACAAGGTGCTCTCATAGCCCTGGGGGAGGCTGGCAAAAGTAATTCCTTAAGTCAAACACATTTTACATAAAATGTGAGTGTGAGAGATTAAACCATGGCTTTAGGTCCCTCAAAGCTACATTTTGGAGTAACCATTTTCCTAATCTTCTTCCAGTATGTTTTATAGCATTTTTTGTTTCCATGACCAACTTAGCCAAGCTGGAAATCATGATTTATAAACATGGCAGGAGAGGTTGCAGAGCAAGTGTCTGTAAAACAAAGGCCTGGTGCTTCAAGACTTTGTAGGCTGTGAAACTTGAAATGTTTTTTTTTCCCAAGTTATCTGCTCCCTTCAGGTTATGGAGGTATTTGCCTACTGATTTCATGGAGTCATTCCAGAGCCTTTACATGATTCTTTTTCCCCAGCATCATTTTGGTCTTCAATATTTAGAGCAGAGGCCTAGTTTCTGAGCATAATGTTGGTAACAGGAAAAAAAATCTCATCTGCTTCTGCTGTTGCTGCTGCTTTTGCTCTGCTTTCAGCGAGACGGGCAGCGCATTCCCAGAGCATAGCACTAGGACATCAGTACTGCTATCACTAGGAACAGGCCATAAGCATTGATATGAGTCTGCAGGACCTCAGGACAGAGGCCTGTCAGGCTCGCTCTATCTGAACTCTCCTTGACCTGCCTGCAGCTCTGATTTACTTGCTTTAGCTGTGACAGCGAGTTCTCTAATTACATGTCTGTGACTAATATCATTTATTTTGTGTGACACAGCCCCAGCTTTAGGTGAATACCAGGCGGTAAGAAGTGGTTATTCTACACTGAATGAGATACCTGCCACTCCAACACCAAAATGTAGTACAGAGAAATACGGACTCGGTACGACAGCAGGGGCCTTGAGAAGCGGGGACACAGGCTGAAGCATGGCGGAGCATAGGCAAAGGGTGATCAGAGATGGGGCTCAGGCTGCCACTAGCTATAAACAGTTCCCTAACGGTCAGTTAAAGAAATACCAGTCCTTCCAGTTATAGGCACAACATCAGTCCCTTTAGAAACTTCTGCAACCTCTCATGGTCTATCTGCACAGAATTACTTCTCCATTTACAGAAAACTGAACCAGCTTATCCCTTCCTCTTGACATAGAGCTTCAGTTCCTTCAATGAATATTTACATATTCTGACTTGCTATTAATTTTATTAACATTTAAAAAGATACTCTTGGCACTAAGGAACTATGTGGATAGTATTTTATATGGCTACTCTATAGCATCCAGAAATCTCATGTTTCATGTCTCAGCCTTAACAACTCATCAATGCATCCAGTACCTCAAAAAGGTCCCAGTAGCCACAAAGAGTCCTACCGATTTCTGTTGTGTTTGGGAGGTCTGGAGCCAAGCTTTTAGTGCAAGAATGCCCCTGAGATCTTTCCTGAAAATAACGTAAGTGGTTTAAAGTCTACCAGCATCCAGAGGCAGTATGGGGACGCTTGTATTACTACTGCTTTACTGGGTAAAAGCAAGACTTTACTGCCCAGGGCTATCAAGCCAGATGTAAGTTTGTCTCCAGCAACTCCGGTCAGTGTTTGATGAGAGAAGAGTTTAGGAAATCAGATTAGTTTTAGTTATCTAAACAAGATGACTGTCAAGGGTTAGGGCTGGGCCAGCCACTAGATGAATGACAGACATTCTCTATTAAACTCATCTATGTCCATTCCGAAAGGGAAAGAGAAAGGGAATAAGGGAGACTTACAGATTGGAGAAGAAAACTAAACAGCTTTGAAGAAAATAATAACAATAAAATGAAATATATACAAATATATGCAAAACCAATATCAAACCCAACTCACTGATGGCCATTACGTCACCATCACCACCAAAGCTGTGGGCAGATACTAGGGAATTCCCAGACTGGACTCAGCAGCAGATGGGAACAGGATTCAGGTACTGGATTCTGGAACTGGATTCAGAAACACACAGATTGGGATTGAAGACAGAATGGACAGAGTACTTCTTAGGCACAGACCATTGAAGAAGAGAGCTTGATTCTTGTGATGCCTCAGCTTTATACTTAATAAGACATATATGAAATGGAATACCTTGTTGGTCAGTTTAGGGTCACCTGTCCTGTCTGCTTCTCTCCGCAAGTCCAGCCCTTTACCTTCTGCAGCCCCAACGCAGTATACAAGATTTAGCAGTGACCTTGGTCTCCATAGGAACAGGTATAAGCATGAGCCTTCCTATGCACCAACCGTTGGTAGTAACTATAAATGTCAAGCATTATCACTTCTAGAAGCAGATGCTGTCTGCAAAAATATGTCGTTAACTTCAGAAAGTTCTGTTACATGAAGAGACTTAGCTGAAAATTAAAATCACTGAACAGAATTAGTTTTATTCTAGCTTAAACCAGGACAACAACAAAGGGACAAAATCCCTTTGCATAGTCAGTAGAAACACACATGCAATATCCAGTAATGAAACTAGTGATTTGACATTTACCTTCTGAGCAAAGATTTGAGGTCATTTCATCCAAGCTGTCACCGATGTTATACCCCAGATATTTGTCTCTAGAAGTTAAAACCAAAGTTGAAATCCAGTCCAGTACTTGCATATGTGTTGTACACAGTCTCTTTTGTCTCATAGGCCAGGGAGACACTGCTGAAAAGTGAAAATGCTTGCTGCAATTAACAGAGGTCAGCACTTGTGAAACAACTGCACCATCTTAACATCTGTGGGTTGTAGATCTTAGGATTTAGCTTGCTCTGTGTGTGAGATGAGTAACTGAGCAGAAAGCAATGCAGCCATAGCAGACTGCAGAAGTTTCTCTTGTCTTCCTCCTCTTTCTTTTGCTCTCATGATTTCATGGATCTCATTTATAAGTACTGATTCTTCTGAAAACATGAGTATCGGATTCTCTTCCAATAAAAAGGTCAAAACATAAAATCGTGTATTCTAGTGGTCACACAGCTAAGTGGGGAAGTGATGCATCTTATATCTACTGAAGGAAAAAATGCCATCAAAGCTGGAGGATGGAAGAGAGAGTATCAGGACCCTATCAAATAGATTCATTTCTCTGTAGCCTGTCTGTACACTGGTATGTTCACTGTGTCTGTGTATGCATATGACTGACTTTTTTCTGTCAAGTACAGTATATGAATAAACATAATTCAGAACATCAAGGAAAGGTAGGATAAACTCAGAGAGAGACATAAAAGCCCATCACTGAATAATGCTGCATTCTAGATGGAAAAAAAAAGCAGTTCAGCAACAGGCATTTTAGAGAAGGGCTGTGATGGCTGAGTATCTGGTTACAGCTGTGCTTTCCACAGAGCCTTGCGATTCAACAGCAAAATAATCCAGCCTGAAGTCCATCTCTGTCCTGCACGTCATGTGCTTGGGAGTGTGACTACTGAGGTTGCCACAGACACTCAACCAAGCAGGCAAGGGCCATGCGCAGCACGTGCTGGCAGGAGAGGCTGCTGGCAGCCTGTGGGTCTGCTGTTGTCTGCCAATATTACTTAGCCCAAGCATCTAACAAGCGTCTAATGTAGAGCTGCGCTTTTTTTTTTTTTTTTTTTTTTCCCTCTTTGATTATGCTGCATTGGAAAAAATTAATCCTCTGGTACAAAACTGCTATTTTCTTCAAGGATGAAGAGAACCTAAACCCTTTCTCCACAGGCAAGGCAGAGCCCTCAGAACTAATTAGCAAGGAACAAACTGTACTGATAACTCTGCACTTTCCCTTTCCTGGGCCAACGAAAGCAAAAAAATTCAGAGTACCATTAAAACTGAAATTTGTTGTAGGGAGCAAACCTTTTCACATAGGAGATGGGAGGCTTTAGCAGAGATAAAACCTTTTACGTTTTGGTTTCCTGACACTCTTCAGTGCACAAGGCAAGCCTGTTATCTCCCACTGGTTTCCTGGGGCTCTGCAGGGCCCCCAGTGACTCAGAGCAGAGGCTGCAGATCTTCCATCAGTCACCCTCAGCTGACTGCTTTTTTCAGTGGCTCTGTCCTCAGTCAGCATGGAAATTGTCTGCTCATTTCATCATAACCCTTTGTTTACCTTTGTTTACCTTTGTTAAATTCTGGAGAAACAGCAATTTAGTAGAGATAATATATTACACTCAACAGCTGTTGTCAATGCTGGTATTAGCAAATAATAGAACTTTTATGGAACTGCTTTACAGTGTGCTGAGCTAAACCTAAAGCATGTTTAAGTGCTGCTCTTCAAACTCTGGAGAAGAGCCAGCAAATTGGTGTTACACTAAGCTGAATCTGGCCCTTCCTCTACTCACCCTGACTGACACTGCATCCTGCTCTCCTTTCTCTGCTAAACCTTAAATAGAAGTTTTAACATAAATGAGAGTTTTACTGGGGGTAAATATTCATGAAAATATCTTTTTGTATTGCTCATTTTAATAGTCACCATATAAAAAAATCCAAATTTGCATACTTTCTTTTCCATTCCCAAGTGATAAAATCCTTAAAAGCCAAAGGACAGAAGTCTGCGCACTGCAGTTTTAACTGCATCAGTTAACAGGAATTTGTTGTTGACTCTGATGAAATAAGGATCTGAGACAGAAATCTTCAGGGTGGGCTCCTCAAGTTTAAACAGTAAAATGTTTTAGAGAAGAGACTAAAATTCCTATGTTGGTTTTCTGTGTTCTCAGCTTGTACTGAAATCACAGAGGTTACTTGCGAGTTCCAGTTCCTTCCTTTATGCAACATTTTCTCTACAAGCTAGGGTTCAAACTAAGGTGCAAGTTAGATAATAGTCAGTTCAACTGAAGGTTAATTCCAAAACTAGAAGATGGCCAGAGAGAGAAGCACAGGTAGAAATAATGGCATTTGGCTTGATTTCAGCTGTTTTATAGATAATGTATAATAATAAAAATAAACCCTCACAAATCTGCTCTCCAAAGTTAACAGTTATCTTTGTTTACCAACATACCTGCACAAATCTGGTTGGATGCCAGAATCATTTCCTCTTACTCTGAGTGCGAGGGAAAAGAGAGGAACGTGAGAAGGGCTGGGTATATTTAGGCCACAGAGCCCCTCTCTGAAATTCCTTTATGAAGCTAACAGAGAATAACTTTTAGTACAACATCCAGACTTGAAAGACTCACAGTTATGCTGAAAGCCTCATGTCTGCAGACATGTCTAACTGACATTTTCTCCAGTGTTTACAAAAAAAAAAAAAAAAAAAAAAAAAAAAGGGAGTGCCATTTTATCATTGGAAAGTGTCAAATGCCTTAGCATTTTGCCTTTGAACTTGCTAGGCTGGCCAACTTGGTGAGGTGAGCTTTAAACTGAGAGTGTTAGGGGGAGGGATCCAGAATGACAATACCCACATCACCATCAGCACTATAACCGACTGGAGAATTAAACAGGCCAATCAGGGTAGCATAAAGTGTGCCTCAGCTGTCTCCCTAAATGAGCATAAAAAGACTGGCCACCTAAAGCATATATATACCAACACACGTAGTCTGGGAACAAACAGGAGGAACTGGAGCTCTGTGCACTGTCAGAAAGTTATGATATCATAGGATTAACCGATACCTGTTGGGACAACTCACACAACTAGGGGATCGGAGTTGATGGCTATGGGCTATTCCATAAAGACAGGCAGGGTAGAAGAGGAGGAGAAGTCACTCTCTATATTAAGAAGAACCTTGAATGCATGAAGTCAACTGTGCTAATTGTGGAAGCTCTATCAAATGCCTCTGGGTCAAAATCAGAGGGGTTTTCTCTAAGGGAGATCTTATAGTAGGCATCTGTTACTGACCCCCAAACCAAGACAATGAGACCAGTGAAGTGCTACTTAGGTCAATTAAGCAAGCTTTGGTCAACAAAATCTTGTTCTTATGGGAGACTTTAACTACCCAGACATCTGCTGGAAAAACAACATAGCAGTTCATCTGTCATCCGTACAGTTCCTGGAATGCTTAGAGGACTCCTTCCTCATACAAATGATAAATGTGCCAACCAGAAAAGGGATGCTGTTGGGCTTGTTGCCCACTAACCAAGAAAACACGTTCTGTAATATCTCGGTTAGTGACAGCCTTGGATGCAGCGATCACAACATTGTGGAATTTGGGATAATGCTGAGCATACTGAAGGTCAGTTCCAGGACAAAAGTTTTAGACTTTAGAAGAGCAAATCTCAGCTTGCTCAGGACTCAGTTAGCAAGGATCCCTTGGGAAGCTTCCATGGAAGGTAAAGGAGCTAGTGAGTGTTGGGAGTTTTTCAAGAACTCTCCTAGATGCGTAAATCCAATTCATTCCCTTTATTGGGAAGGGAAGTAGGTGGAGTAAGAGACCCCCCCCTTAGCTCAGCAGCAAGCTTATGGGACTGTTTAGAACCAAAAGGGAAACGTATCAGAGATGGCAAAGTGGAACAATAACTGCTGAAAAATTCAAGGGCATTGCCAGAGTATGCAGAAATGCAGTTAGGAAAGCAAAATCTCATCTGGAATTGAAATTGGCCAGAGACATCAGCAACTTCAAGAAAAAGTTCTTCAGATTCATTAACAGGAAGCAGAAACAGAAGGAGATTATGGGCCTACTATTAAACAAGACAGAGGAACTACTCACCAACAGTGCTGAAAAGGCAGAGGTCCTCAACACCTTCTTTACCTCTGTCTTTACCAATGCTGTCAGCTCCTAGGCCATGGGAACAAAAACGCGGATTGGTGCAGATGCCAACCCACCATCAGTAAAAGCAGAGTTGGTGTGTCAACTGCTTACATGAGCTTGACCCTTGTAAATCGATGGGCCCAGATGCCAGTCACCCAAGTGTGTTGAGAGAGTTTGCCAATGTCGTAGTGAGGCTGCTCTCCATAATCTTTGAGAAGTTGTGGAGATTGGGAGATGTGCCTGAGGACTGGAAGAGGGCTAATGTCACTCTCATCCAGAAGAAGGGTCCCAAGGAGGACCCAGGTAATTACAGACCCATCAGTCTTGCGTCAATCCCTGGGAAGGTTATGGAGCAGGTCCTCCTGGGAACTGTTACAAGCAAACTGAAGCCTGTGATTGGGAAAAGCCAGCATGGATTCACCAGGGGCAGATCGTGCTTAACAAACCTGATTGCTTTCTATGACAAGGTAACCCGACGGGTTGATGCAGGGCAAGTAGTGGACATAGTGTACCTGGACTTCTCCAAGGCTTTTGACACCGTCCCCCACAGCTTCCTCCTTAAAAAACTGACATGCTATGACCTAGACAGGTGGTCTGTGCAGTGGGCAGGGAACTGGCTGATGGGCCACACCCAGAGAGTGGTGGTAAATGGTTCATTTTCAAAATGACAACTGGTCACAAGTGGGGTCCCCCAGGGGTTGGTGTTGGGCCCAGTGCTTATTAATGTGTTCATAAGCGACTTGGGTGCTGGGATTAAGGGCACCCTGATGAAGTTTGCTGACGACACAAAAATAAGTGAGGTAGTCGACACTCCAGAAGGGAGAGCCACCCTCCAGGAAAATCTGGACAGGCTGGAGGAGTGGGCGAGCAAGAACCTTATGAGCTTCAGCAGGGATAAGGGTAGGGTCTTGCAACTGGGAACAGGTAACCCTGGAATGCAGCTCAGATTGGGATCCACCTGTCTGGAGAATAGCCATGTCGAGAGGGACCTGGGGGTCTTGGTGGACAGCAGGCTCAACATGAGTCAGCAGCGTGCTGCAGCGGCAAGGAAGGCCAGCAGAATGCTGGTTTGCATGAACAGGGGCATCCGCTTCAGGGACAAGGAAGTCATTGTACAGCTCTACTCGGCCCTGGTCAGGCCACACCTTGAGTACTGCCTTCAGTTTTGGTCTGTGCTATACAAAATCAGATTAGAAACTTCATTAATATACCTTAAAGATGTCAGACAGTATCATGTGTTTGCTTCTATCTTCCATTATCTCTTCTCTGAAATGCTGTTCTACTGATAGCTTTCCTTCTCAAGCATGTAGCCTGGTACTTTGGAAGAGGGGAGGGTATTTCTGAATAGGTGACTGAATAGCAACTGCCACTGAGACAAAAAGTCAGTAGCAGGTTTTCCTGCTGAACATCATTCTCTCTGACTGCAGTGATCATGTATCGTAGGGATAAATCTATATGAATTTAGGATTAAAATAATGGTTGATAGTACAGGAAAGAAGAAATCGCAAAATTTAGGGAGATTAAGACGAGGTATTCTTTTAGACAGCAGATAAAGGCTGTTTCCTGTGTTGTGACTAAGGTGGTCTGTGAGAGGTGGACAGTCTCTACCCAGGGATGTTGATGTCTATTTTATTCAGCAGCTGTTCAAATTCAAAATACAGAGAGGTTCTTGAGATTTTGGACCAGAATCCAGGCATGGCTAACCCCTCAGGTCAGCCAGTAGTCCCACACATCCATCCATCTCTGCCTTGACTATCTAGGCACATAGTTTCACAGAGGCTAGGAAAGTCCCTTTTCCATCACGTGCCTCAGAGTTGGCTTTTGAGGTCCCTTTCCTGCTTGGCAAGAGATTTGGGTGTGAAGTCTTTCAGGCGTAAGGGGAAACTCAATATCATTTTCCAGCATCTGAGGCTCATGCTATAGCTGAGAGACTGAGCAATACAGCTGCCCAGGCAAGCCTTTAAAAACCAGTCTGAGACAGACTTGGCCGCCTAAGTGAAGAAAGGCTGCAGTCATCTGTCTTTGGGAGAGGGCTCTAACTCTGCACTCCAGAAACAACTCCTGACCCCCTACAATTTCAGATGTATCCAGAGCTGTGTTTGCTGTCTCTGCTGGGTTAGCTCAAGCCTAACCTTGACTTAACTCAGTGGCTCTGCAGCCACTGATTCTATGTCAGCTACCATGCTGCAGCCCTCATACATGTCTCCTGTGGCCTCAGACTGAATGCTGCAGTGATACCTCTTCTGTGCTGCAGCCACTTAAGAGGTTTCAGTCAAAAGCTCATTTGAGTCAATAGCAATACTCAATTAATGGGATTCAGTGGACTACATGTACATCTGAGCTATCCCATTTATAGTCAGTGACGAGAATAGGTACAGCTAAGCTTATGATCCATTTCCCATCTTAAAGGAGACATCTAAAATATCAGCTAAATTGGGTTCTAAAAGTACAATTCCTGCTTCTATACAGGGAGACCAGAATGAATCACTCAAACACACATGTCTACCTGACTGACCTCTGAAATTGAGATGATGAGTCCTACCTCTAAGATTTGCCAGATGGCAGAACACCCTCAAGCTTTAGTACCTAGATGAAGGTACTTTAAATCACAGTACAGGGAGCTAAGGGAAGTGGTGGAAAAGTTAAGTAATGACGAGACTGGGACTTGCCTGAAAGGTCAGGGGGTTTCAGCCCCAAACACACTCTCAAGCACACAGAACACAAAGGTTACAAGTAGAATCCGGATTTTATTTTCTTTTATTCTATTTTATGTTATTTTTTTGAACCTGTTCCAGAGTTGATGCTGACAACCACGAACCCAATGCACTTGTGCAGCCTGGAGCAGGCTGGTGCCTTCCTCAGGTGAGCTGGAGAAAACATCCTCCGCAGCCTGGCAAAGGCAAGTCAAAGAGCTGCAGAAAGCAGCAGCAGGAAGACAGGCCCAGCAGCGCCTAAGAGCGAAGATGTGAAGAATGAGGATGGGGACGGACCACACAGAGAAGAAGTGCGTGGTACTGTGGGGTGTTTTCCAAGGTATGAGGTGTATCGATGACAAGTATTCAGCCAGGGTACAAGTGGTGCCTGGAGGTGCAAGAGCTGCGAGCAAGAACTGAGCCAAAAGGGCCCAGAGAAGGCCTGACAAGGCGTTGTGCAAAATGCTCCAGAGGAAAAGAAGCAACTCGCGAGGAGCCCAAGAAGACTCCCCATCCCTGGGAGACTAGAAAGGTTCCTCCCCCTGGACGCGGGACACATGGGCCACCTTTGTGGAGCACGAGCAGCAGGCACCTGGCTAAAGCAGTGGCCTAGAGGAGAAGCCCTGGCAAGGGGCTGTGCTCAATGCACCAGAGGAAAAGAAGCAACTCCCGAGGAGCGCAAGGAGCCTCCCCGTCCCTGGGAGACTAGAAAGGTTCCTCCCCCCGGATGCAGGGCATAAAGGCCACCTTCGTGGAGCATGAGCAGCAGGCACCTGGCCAAAGCAGTGGCCCAATGAAGCCGTGAGAAGGTGCTGTGCTCAGTGCTCCAGAGGAAAAGGAAAAACTCCCGAGGAGCCCAAGAAGCCTCCCCATCCCTGAGAGTCTAGAAAGATTCCTCCCCCCGGATGTGGGGCACAAGGGCTACCTTTGAGGAGCATGAGCAGCAGGAACCTGGCTAAAACAGTGACCTAAAGGAGAAGCCCTCACAAGCGTCTGTGCTTGATTCACCAGAGCCAGCATAACTCCACATTATGCAGTTATGCAACCCATGGACTAGGGAATAGACCCTCATGCCAGAGCAGAAGCCCCCAATTTCTAATGTGGATCAACTGCTGCGAAATTTGTCCAGTATCATTAGATGCAAAAGGGCGAGTAGTCCCTTCTCACAGGGACGCTCATGAGAGGGAGGTGATTTGCCTCTTCTATGCAGATACCAATGAGTAGTTTATGTACCTGCCCTGAGCGTCCCAGTCTGGTGGGGGAGTGGAACATTTGGCAGGGGCCATTTCTCAGACACTGCATTGGAACGGTGTGCTGGATATAACATAATTCCATGCTGACTGGAGCAATAATTAGAAGGCAGGTCTTGTCCCACAGCTCATGGTGCTGCCATATCACTCAAGAGCCTAGGAATCCTTGAAGCTCCTCCTCACCACCACTTCACTAGTCATTGTTGGTACCTGCATTTTCATTTTTAGTGAGACATCTACACTTCTAAAAAACCCATCCGTATCTACATGCCAATCACCATCTTATTCAGCCATGCCCATCTTACCTGAAGATCTCAAGGGATCTGCACGGTTTCATATTCCCAGTAAGCAGCTCCTGTGTGGCTCACTTGAGCTCTTCTCCCAACAAAAGAAAGTTCCAGTGAAGGCTCAGTGGAAAAACAACTGCATCACAGCTTCTTCCAGCTTCTTCTCCCTCTATGGAACTTTGGGTAATAGTTCTTAAAACAAAATCATTTTTGTTCACTTCCAGGGGAGATAACGTATGGCATTTGGCATCATTTGACGATGGCTGATTGTGGAACCTTGCAAGGCAGGCACTTACTCCTGAACTTTCTTTTCCTGCATGAATCATCAGCTGTTTCCTTTCAATTTTACTACAGGCCACCTGGTCAGGATGAGGAAGGTGATGAGGCCTTCTACAAGCAGCTGGAAGTAGCCTCACAATCACAGGCTCTGGTTGTCATGGAGGACTTCAATTACCCTGACAGTTGCTGGAAAAACTACTCAGCCAGACACACACAGTTCAGTATATTCCTCCAGTGCATATTCCTCAGTGCTACTGAGTCGCTGTGCCTGCAAACTGGAGCTGGTGTGTTTTAATGAGCAGTGCAGATGTGACCTAACTAAATGAGGTCCAGAAGCTGAAGCAAGGTAGGGACACCAGGACAATGTTGTCACAGGGCTCCAGAAGCCAGATGGCACCTTGCTTGTCTGCAAATGAAACTCAAGTAGCTGAGAGTAGAAATAGGACCAATCGTCACACCATGGTGTGTCATCAAGGCCAAGGTCAACCATGGTGTTAGTCCAAAGTCCTGAGGTTTGCATGAGAGGGTGGAGAAGCTTCAGTGGGTACATTTTTCCCTTCCCTGAATTTTTGCCTTCACAACATTCAAATTCATTGTCATTTAGGTCTCAGGAAGAGAGACTTTCCCAGATGTTTTCCAGAAGCAGAAAGTACTGAAGGGAATAAGCAGCCACTATTATTTTATGTCTTATCCGGAGGGTGGCATTATTGTTTCAGGACCTATTTGCATGGCCTACCTTGGAAGCTGAACTGCCTTAGCCCTCCTGCGCAGCTCTTAGTGAAAGGTGCTCAAAATGACTTTCCAGAGGATCCCAAATTAGAATTACCCAGGAGGCCCTCCTGTCTCTTTCCATTGAGTACAATTAAATAGACTGTTAATTTTGGCCTTCTGAGTTTCACCTGAATTAGATATCTGAAGACAGCCTGAGTATCCATCTCAGGCTGTAAGTGTGGCTTGCTGAACTGCATTGACACCCAGCTGTCACAATTAAGTTTGTTAATCAACACTGGCTAGGCAAGCAAAGCTGCTGAGGTAGGCTGGGAGAAAACTGCACGCTAGATTATTCTGAATCTGATGCCTAAGGCAGCTGCTCACATTTTAGATATAAACCAGACACATACTAGATGTGTAGAGGTCACAGGGAGGCAACTCAGCACTGCTCACAGTTGGTGGATCCTTCTTAATGAAACGTTCTCGGTTACCCAAGTGTGTAACTAAAGAAAACTAGCCCTACAGCTGTACAGATACTACCTTCTTGATGGGTACTCCACCATGCTAATTGAAAACAAGAAATTCTGGGTTAGAAATTAATGTAGTTCACAGAAATCTGAAATGGGGATTCTTTCATTAATTTTTTCTTTTTTTTTTTTTTTTTTCATCTTACTGAAACATTGACAGTTGAGAGCTATGCCAACAGGGATTTTTTTTGTTTCAGGTTCTTTAAGGTGCTGGCAGGAGTATATCACCTCTGTGTCACCACTCAACATTTCCTTGTCTAGTACCTGGACCGTGTGTTTAGCAGATAAGATTAGGGATGCAGTTGTTTTTTGGCTGATTTAGTGGCCTGATTCCCTCCATATGACCCAAATGCTTCTCAGCTCACTCTGAGATTTACTCTTCTTCGCTCTCACTTTGTTTCAATGGCCAAAGTGCATCAGGATATGCAGAAAATGTCTTTTTTTCCAACTTGTATCTTTGTCAGTGAGAAATAAAGTTATCTATTAGTGAAGTGCCATATTAGCCCAGGGCCATTTCTACAGAGCCAGAGCTGTTGGCTTCTAGGCAGTTGGGCTGCCTAGTACCGCCAAAACACAGTGAAGGAAAGGACTCACTTGTTCTTGTGTGCATTCGTGTAAATATGTGCCCTGATGCCTCAATCATATGGCAGGTGGTAGCTAAGCTTTCTAGAAGTCCGAAATAGCAGATCCGAGAGTAAGCAGATCTTTAGTTCAGACGCTGAAATAGAAAAATCACAGTTTGAGAGTTGGTATGGAATCAGAATATGGGCTGAGAAACTGTTAAATAAGGAGACCTTTGTGTCATTTTCAGTGTGTAGTAGACTGTAGGAAGTCACTTGAAACGGCCCCAAGCTTCTTAACTAACTGAGTTACTTCCCATGCAGCAGCACTCTCTGTGTGCTGATCCCTAGGAGATGGTGCCTGATATGACTCTTCTTCATCTTCAGGAAGCTGTCTGCCACTATTTAGGAATGCTGCAGCTGTAGTGCTAATTAACCAGGGACAAAATGGGGAATAAATAAAATATCTGCCCATTGTTACTTTGGTACTACTTCATCCCTCAGTCTTTCCTAAACCTGTTTTTTATTCTCATCAACGGGATAATAATTTTGGCCACTATTGGCATTCAAACTAGGTTGACAAGTACTGATAAGTACAGTACTGGCCTTTTCTTCATGTGTCAGCTGCACTATTCACATAGCAGGACCCTCTGGTGGAGTTTGGCCTAGTAAATGTTGGTATTTTATTTTGTTTAGCTTTCATTTCAGTGAGTGGTGTCACCTTAATATAAATATCGTCTTTAAAATACTGATCATTTCCTTATCAAAACTGCAGCTAGACAAAAGGACTAACGACTCTTACACTAGCCCTGCTCTACAGCTGTCCAGAGAAATCATAGAATTATAGAATAAGAGTTCTTCCAATTGTGAGCTGGAATGGATCCATAAAGAGCATCAAGTACAATTCTGTGTTCCCTGTAGGACTACCTAAAACTAAACCATAAGACTAGGTGTGTCATCCAGAAATGCTCCTTGAAATCTGACAGGCTTGATGCTGTGACCACTTCTGTAGGGAGCCTGTTCCAGTGACTGACCACCCTCTCAGTGAAAAACCTCTTCCTAATGTCCAACCTGAACTTCCCCTGATGCAGCTCCATTCCATTTCCTCGTGTCCTATCGCTGGTCACCAGAAAGGAGATCAGCACTTACCCCTTCAGGAGGTTGCAGACTGTGATGAGGTCACCCTTCAGCCTTCTCCAAGCTGAACAAGCCAAATGATCTCAGCTGCTGCTCTAAGTCTTATCTTCAAAATAGTCTACCAGCACCAAACCCTCTCCCACTATGCTGAGGTATCCTAAACCTCCATCTTCATAATGCTAATGGCATTCGGTGCCACCCACCCATTCCATTTTCAAGCCAACACCAGTTCATCAATATGTGCATTTTGTATGGTTCTTAAGAAACTGTGCTTGGTTGCAGGACCAGTCACAGAGGACAGGCACTTATGACAAACTTTTCTCAGTCCTGTGTCATGCACTTTCTGCAGATCTAGGATGCTCTTTTCTTTCCGTGCGACCTCATGCCACATATATTTTGAGGCATTAATGCCCTATGGTTTAATTAGTATGGCTGTTTCTCTTTCTCTCTGGAGCTGGGCTCAGGAGTGACCTGACAGGGAAGTGTGTCAGGTCTGAGAAATTAATTCCCAGCCATTTCCTCTCTCATCAGTCATCGGCTGCCTACTGCCCTCAGACCTGATAATTATACAGGCAGTTCAGGTAGGACTTGCTAATGAAGGACCACGGAGTCTTTGTTCTTATTTGTGGCTGCTGCGGCTGGGTCCACTTCTCCAAAGCTCAGCTTCTGCAAAGTTAGACATTCAATCCAAGCCAGTCATGGCTTTCTGCATCTGTGGTCAATGGGCAGAGTGACACATCCCATCCTAAACAAGACATCTAAAATAGGCAGGTGAGCCAATAGTACCAGAAGTTAATTTATCTTTGGTATTAGTACCATATAGCTTTATATTTTTTGCCAGCTAAAGCTAGCTCCCATTATTTGTCCTAAATGTGGGCCATTTTTCAGTTTCCTCTCTCACAGTTCCCACCAGCATTCTGCCCAAAATACACTTGCTTGCTCTCTCGGTGTTTTTATCTCATGACAGTACTGCAGTGCTTTTCTTTTGCCTCATATCTGGAATCAAATATGCACATTTTACTGTGCAAACAGCCCGCCAGCCTCTCAGTCTTCAGTAAATTTCCAAGGTATGGGTACGTGACAGTGGCAGTGCTCATGTTTCACCCAGTCACCACTGCCTGTGCTGGTGCTGCCTCTGAGGATTCAGGTGAAGAGAAAAGCCTCCGCTCCCACCATCTCACATACCTGTAGAGGTGTTGGACCACTGGCAGCTCCCTGCTGTAGAGGCTGCATGAGCCGTAGCAGCCACCACTGACAGCTGCCTACTGTCCTCATCTGTGCCCTGCTCATAAAAAAAAAAAAGAGAACGATAATATTAGGTGATATGTAGGGATAGGGTGGCAGCTTACAAACCTATTCTTTTTACAGTCCAACCTGTTTAGTATTATAGTCCAGCAGCTAAAAATCTAAGGCTACAGCTTGCCAAGTGAATGAAGTGGTGGCAGGAAGCGTACCTGGGAATTGCTTTGGGGAGGCCCTCTTGACACTCCTGGGAACAGGATAGGAGTTTGATCCATAACCATCCCCCAACAGCCACCTTGAGTGTGGCTCCCCTGTTTCAAATGCCGGAGGTCTGACCAGATGGCATGGCCGTGCTGCACGAGCTGGCCACAGCACTTCACATTGTCAGCACGTTTAGTGTGCTGGTTATATCGGCATTCCAGCACGTCCTCACAGCCAGGCTTGGAAGCTTAGACCCAGCTCCAGCTCTGGAACCCTGAGAGCAGGAGTGCGGCCGGAGCACGGAGCCCGATGCCTGGCTAAGGACAGCCAATCCCAGCCTCCCACTGCTCCCCCAGCCTGTGCATACACAGTTCAAAAACCTCTGGCAGTAAATGCGTTATTTCATTTGCAGCACTGTTAGAAGAAAAGCTTGCTTGTTTTTCAGCTGCACGTGCCATCTGCCGCAAACTCCACGGAAGGATGCTGCTGACCAGCTCAGAAAAAGCAACAAAGTGCTGCACACAAGTTCTGTAAAGAAAATGTTTTATTTAAAGTGTTAAATACCATCACCAGAATGAGTTTGATTTACATTAGTTGGTGTTCATTACAGGCTAATCTGCCCTTTTTTTTTCCCCCAAATGTAATTCCTTTTAACTTTTTAAAACGTACTATGTACAAGACAGCAGTGATCACTGGAATAGTGCTATTTACATGACTAAACCATAAGTAGAGTTGCAGATGTGTGAAAATAAAAAAAAAAAATACATTTTTCTTTTTTAAATAAATACTGCATAATGACAAGTATGTACAAACTTTCCATGCGTCATGTCCTTGACTTTAAAATTTGAAATAATTTATATAGGCCTATGCATACAAGTATGTGTGAGCACATCTCACAGTATCAGGAAAATGGTTATGTACTTTTGTTTAATATTCTAGGGGATATTGTAGACTGCGTGTCAGTAGTATTTATTTGCTGCTGGTAGACAGGTGCCTAAATTATTTCAATAAATATAATTTTACCAGTCTGCCCATTAACTTAACAATAGTCCATTATACAAACTCTGAAGACAAGACACAATCTTGATTTATATGATATTGCACAAAGTAAAAGGCATTTTAAGTGATACTGTTATTACTTTTGCCCTCTTACAAGGCATGTACCATTTCTTAATGGGAAACTTCAATAGATTTTCAAATAAAATCAGAATAATTGTGTGGTCTTAAAGGTAAATGTAATGTGTATTTCAAAAATTATTGCAAGGTTTCAATATTAAACCTTAAATACGTATTAAAGGCATACAAAGACCCAAGAAAAAAAAAAAAGATATTTTGTTATTAAATGTTAGCCAGTTACACTCCCTTTAAATCAGGTTATTCAATGAGAAGATCGAACTTGCAGCACCACCCAATGGTAGGTACTGTCTGCTACAAAAACCAGGTTTTTGAAGATCCATTGACTGGAGTGAGGGTTTTGGTAATGGTGTCAAATAGCTGTCGGAGTGGTAATGATAAACTTTCTTTAAGGCTATTTTACGAACCACAGACTGGTATTTTCCAGACTGATATTACCTAATTATGTCTTTCGCAACACAAATGTAGTTTATAAAAACTGAACTTTACAGCAGAAGAACTGTATGATTTGGTAACCTCTGTTGCTTTTGTAATCTCAAAAATGTAGCAATTAATTTGGATTAGTGCAAATAAAAGTGTTTAAATTTATTTTCTAAAAATCAACCAGGTACTTGGTTTTTCCTCATTCCAAAAACTTTCAAGAAATGATAGTTCAACCTTTGAATGAAAGATGCTGGTGCTGAAAACAAATTTATTGAAGACATCTTACAACGGCCACATGATTCCAGTATTTTGCTGTAGAATTCAATTTGAAGGTGAGAAAAAAATGAAAATAAGTTACCATGCACTGTACAATAAATTGCAAAAAGTTCAAATATCTTCTTTATCAAATACATGCTGAATTACATTAATGTACTCCCAAGCCATGTTGCAAAATCCTTTTCAACATGCTTGAAAAAAAGTAAGTTCTTAAACAATATTTTTCTCAAATAATTCAGAAATGCAGAACAATCTGCAACCCTGAACCAAATATGGGGCATAAGGAGAGTAATAAGTCAAAAGGTAGCCATTTTAGAATATGATGGTCATCCTGGGAGGTAGAGGGGAAAAAGAGCAAAAGGAAGAAGGGAGATCGGGAGAAGAGTTAGAGAAAGGAGGAGGTAAAAGAAGTGTACAATTTGCACATTATGTTGAACTTTACAAGGCTTGTACCTTTTACATTTAAATAAATTTAATATATTACACTTATTTCTTGTCACATAAACAGAATTTTAAATGTTTGCTAGAAATTATTTTTTATTTTTAATATACGTCTGCAAAAATACAGACCATGACTGGTTTAAAGAATGATAAACGTGGTGTGTCTTTGTATCACCCTGTTGCATTCTCTTCCCTTTAAAACCATGCACTAGTGAAATTTATTTTTAAAAATAATATAAATTGTTGAAAATGGCTGATTTATTCTTTTTTTTTGCAAGTTGCAGCCCCAAGAAAATAATTTAAGTGTTCAGCTAAATCTGTCCATGCAAAAAAGTTTCTTTAATTTCATACAGTACAGTATATCCACAGAACTTTATTTTTCAGAGAGTCCATCGTATCTGGGGTTTCACTGTATCTATAGCCGGAGGTATGAATCCCACCTCTTTGTCTTGAAACTTTTCAGCACGAATTGTTTTCAGATCTCAAGCAACTGTTTCAAACAACAGTTGACTTTTCCAGCATTTTTACATTCTTCTTTTCTTCCAATGCCTGCTAATCCACTGACTTGTAACATGGCTTCATGGGAGGGTAACTCCATTTCTGTGATATAACCAAGCTTTAGGAGGGAGGGCAGATAAATAAAGAAACGGGAGCAACAAAACAGATATGCCATTGAAAAGGACTTTTGTTGCATGAAACAGATTAATTCTTTTAGTTCAGTCCATGGCTTCAGATTGGACCAAAACTGAGTGTCCCTGAACTTCAAACCTATCAGTTCTTCATGACTTCAGTCCTTCACCTGAGGGCCTTCCATAGGGCACAATGTGTGCAACTTCCTTGAGAACACAGGATCGCGTTGCAGCCCTAGAAACAGGCTCAGAAGACACAACATTAAGCATGCAGTGTTACCAGGGTTTGCGACCTGTAATATTTTTTTTTTTTTTGTAACGCTGGTTGCTATGACAACAGTTTCACAGCTGCTATGAGCGAGCATACGAAGGTCCTGTTGAACTTTCAAGAGATGATTGGGAAGCTCTTCTCGTGAGAGGAGCTAAAGTTGGGTCTACTAGGGAAGAAGGAGGGAAGAGTTTGAACCACCCAATCACCATATTGGACAGGTCCAGTTCATCTAAAAGTATCTGTGCCACTCCCATAAAGGATTTGTGATCCATACGTCCATAGTCTCCCCAAACAATTATCTGTTAGTAAAGGAAACATAGGAAAAGAGAAAAATGTCAGAAAATGTTAGGAGCTCTTCAATCCGATTCATCAAATAACCCTGCTTATTTAATTATAGTAGGAATGGAGAATTTTACTGCTGACATAGTTTAGTTCAGTGTATACTAATCATGGTGCAGTCACAGAAATGACCTGGGCAGTAACAGCAGTTATCCATGATACTGAAGAAAGCCCAGTGAGAGAGGGAGCCCGTACATATAGTAGAAGTAAAATAATCTACAATTAAATTTTGTTCAGCACTTTCTACTTGCAACAACACTTACTACTGTAGTATTTATCTGCTCAACAAGAATTTGAAATATCAAAACTTGCCAAATGAAGCATGAGAGGAAGTCTGAAACTCATTCAGTGAAAACTGCACGAGTGATGTTTTCAGATTCAGAAGAGTATTAATGCTAATTACCTGTAAAACTTTTCCTTGGGGACTTTCTTCAAATGATAGAAGTTGTTGATAAAGTGGTTCCAGTGTTTTTCTTGCTACCTTTGTTTTCTTTTTGGCTATGCAGACTCCATTTTCTAATAGATACACCTTTACATATGGTGCTTAGAAGAATGAAAATAAAAACCAGTAAGTAAAGTAGTACAGATTTTTTTTTTCATAACAGATGCACTGTTCTATGACCACATTGTAAAATCTGCCTTTTACTGAATATATAACTTACATTAACAGAGCTCCACAAACAGTATTAACATTTATTCACATGCAAAGCATCCATGTATTTTGTTTACTTTTCTCCCTGGTGTAATTTTTTCTTCTTGTATGTCTCTTCTGCCATGAAACAATTGGAAAAATCAGATATTCCTATATGTAGTACCCCTACACTGTACAGTATGCAAAATGGGCCTGTTAAGTAAATTAATGACTTGCATTGACTTTGGTGAGATTTGGATCAATGCTCCAAATTGTTAATAATTTAAAATTGTCTACAAGGTGAAAATTAGTGAAGGAAAGACGCTGACACAATTTCTATTCTGGCAGAAGAGCTTGCTAAAAATATCCTTATATTGTCCTTTTCACATAGTGTTATAGGACAGATTATAAAAGAAGGGGTAAGTATCAAATATTGGTCTACTTTTTGAGTAGACACCTATTCCACACCACCTGTTGATTCCCTCTTCACCCCTAAGATTCCTGTATCACATCTTTAGTATATTCCTTCTACCCCATAACCAAGGATGTATTTGCTATTACTAAATTACTTTTGTGTCTTCCGGTAGCCCAGACACCAGTCTGATTTTCTTTTCCTCCTAAAGTAGGGCTGATTTTATGTATACCATTTCAACACCTTATGCATTTCAGTGTATAATACTGTGATCTCTTGATACGGGAATCTACTAAGAGTTTACCTAAGTTGAACAGTAAAGCCTCAGAATTTAGTAATTTAAAGCCTCAGAAGTTTGGGGGCTTTTTGGAATTTTTTGGTAGAACTCTATTCTTGTTGCTAAGATTCTTCTTCCTTACCTGGCAGTGTCTTTGAACCTGGTTTTACAACAAGGCCACGGGCTCTGATTATTTCTACTTCCAGTTGTCCTTTCTTGTCCATCATTCCCACCTGGATATCTCCTAGACAACAAAAAGAAATCTTGGCATTTTAATTCAGAAACACCTAAATATATGAAAAGCTACAGGAATTTCTAGAATGAATACGTAATAAACTTGTGTCACCCATCTGCATTCCACCAGTATGATCTGATTTTTAACACTACTAGATAATTTAATACTTATCCTCTTCACTGCTATTTATGTTAATAAACAATTAAAAAAATGCAGTAACATTTTGTCTCCCATTTTCCATGTCCCTATCACTTAAAAATTAAATAATTTGTGTTAAGAATTTCAGATTAAAAATGCAGCAAGGGAGTTAGTACAAAGTAGTTCTGTAAAATAGCTTGAAATCTCTTCACCATGTCTCTAGTTTAAGATAAGATATGAAAAGGTAACTTTTGAATACAAAAAAGTCTGTAAAGTACAATAATAACAAACATTTTACACTTAAATTCACACTTTTATTCAATACTATTCAAGAGGTTCAGAGGGAAAATAGGTTTCACTAGCCATTTAAAGATGGAAAACTGAAGAAAATATAAAGACTGAATTATTCAAAGCACCTTTCTACTTCTTAATGTCTTAATGAACATCCACAATGATGTTCAACTTAAGATGAGGTTTTGGTCTTAACTGAGTTTTTCAAAACCACATGGGAAATCTGTATTTAAAGACTCAGAACCTAGATGATTTCTACATTTTAATTACCAGACCCAGTAGATTCTATCATTATCTATAGGACATAAATGCTTACCCATTGATGGTGTTGCCAAAGTCTGTCGTCCTACAAGCTGGGCAGGACCAAGTCCATCCAGAAAATCACTGAACTGGCTGTCCGCAGCTAACCTCACACCAGGGAAAATCAAACTAAAAAATAATATTGAAAAAAAAAACCCACAAAATAAATACACTTGAATTTGCCCTTTTTTAAAATTTGTTTTCTAGATGCTTTGCATTTAGCATTTATAGTTTTGGTACTACTACTCACAAGGAACATATTTACACCAACAGGATTACAAAACAATTACTGCAATTTTCAAAACTTCACAGTGTTCAACAAGCAGCAATTTGGCCCCCAGCATAGAAATAAACAGGTGAAGGAAGCACTAATCCCCACTAACTCTTAATTTCCACAGTAATATTTTTCCATGATGCTTTCTTTTCCCAATATAATAAAGACAACTTTTAACTGCTGTAGTATTCACACAAGACCAGTTCAATAAGATACTAATGCATGCCCTCACCAGTAATTTAGTTACATGAAGGTAAAATTGTTCACATTTCTCAGTCAATGTGAACTTCACAGCTGAATGTCAAATGTATCCAGTGAAATGACTACATTAGACTGAATACTAGTCGCTATTTTTTAAATCACCTTTTAAAATCAGCATTCATTATAAACATTTTGAGAATGTTTTTCTTTTGAATGTCTTTGAGAGTGACATCTATTCAATAATGGAACTGAAATCAATTGTGGCAAATGATCAAAGTAATTTTAAATTCAAATTCCTGTCAGAAATTATCTGTGACCCAGATGAACAAGAACTAATGAGATTTTTAATGACCAACCATGAATAAAGGTCCATCTCAGGTTTATATAGTACACCAACTTATACTGTCCACTATAGGTGTATTGTGCAGTGCTGTGAATACCACTAATAAAGCAATCCCAATAAGGTTTTTCCGTGCAATGTCTTAGAAATATCACTCAGAAGTCTTTAACTTGAGCTTTTACAAAAAGTATGATACATCACAGTCCACGCTCCTGCCTACATCATTAATTAGCAGAATCTTTGAAAAAAACCCTTAAGCCCAGCAAACAACACCTAGAAATGCCTTGCTCCATGAGTAATTTTCAGAAGAAAACCTGTCCTTTTCTGTGTTTTAGTCAGGGCACCGCAACTGCTTCCCCTCCCGCCACACCGCACTCTGATACTCTGACCCATCAGGTGCCTTTCTCATGGCATGGCAGAAATGATCCTCATCCTTCCTGCACAAATAATGGGAAACTCTTTTGGTCACAGAGGAAGACTTAGGCTTGGTCCATCAATGACACCAGCTTACGAAAGAGAATTCTGACTGAACAGGACCTACAGCACTCACTCACCACACTTCTGTCTAACGGCTAGTTTCATGGAGAAACGTCAGGCAACTACAGTTATAACTGCTGCTTACTTTCCCTCAGAGCTGTAGCTGTTCATGCTCCCATCCGTTGACTCCCGGCTGGCCTGACGGGTCATCCAGTTCCTCATCTCCACAGCCAGTCCTGTCTCAGTGCTCCTCTGGACGGTGCTCCGCAGCTTCTTGCCTCCTGCTTCTGTGGAGACAAAAGAGAAGCCCCCTCTGCACCATGCTGTGGAAGCTGGGTGGCCCTTGGGGACACCGCTGTGGGCAGCTCACCACTGTTCCACGTGGCAGAAACACTTGAAGCCAGAAATGTACCTATATCAAAACTTCCATTTAAAAACTACTGTTTTTTTACTAGTAAACAAGTAGCATCATAAATCTCTTTTACGGCACCTTTGTTGTCTCACCATCTGCTTTCCAAGAGTGGACAGCACGTGTACAATGCAAGTCTGCCCACACAGGTAACCAGGCTTACACTATCCATAGTTTACTGTGTTTAAAGTATGTTTTCTCTGGATGAATATATCCCTCCTAGGAATTCAATTAAAATGCTACCATATGTCAAAACCTGTCGTGTCTGAGGAATGTTCTAATTTAGATGAATTATTTGATTTCAAAACATTTGGTCATTATCTGCTAAATCAAGTTACAGATATCCATTAGTCAGGATAGTAAACAACAAATCAGGAACTGTTTCTTCTCTATTCCTGATCTTTTCATTTCACTAGCTGCTTTAACTTAGTATCTAAAATATACAGTATTGACTTTTGTGCACAATAAGAAACTTTATTGCCACCTTCAAGAATAACAATTTTTGTATCTGCTTTCATAGTTTACTTTTGCTTGTAAATACATCAAAGTTACAGATAGCTGGTTATTAGACAAGGGAAAAATACTTAATACAGTAACATTTCAGTGTAGGAACTTTGATCAAGACCTCAACTGGAAGATAAACTGGAAACACCACCAAAACCCAAACCAAACCAAACAAATTAACAAGAATGAAGCTTCAACTTTTCTTTCACAAATAAGACAGTCATTCCTTGTCATTTCTGATTTTAAATGCTGTTCCCTGCAATGGGGCAAGGAATTCTGTATTCCAGTTTCTTTTATCTGCTCTGTACTCACTGACTTCAGCACAGTGACGTGATATACTGATAAAAGAGCAATAACTCTAAATGTATACAATACCAAATAATATCAGAATTCTCAAATACTAATATGAGGGTAAAATCCAATATCCTAGGATATCTAGGGACTTGCCCTCTTTGCAGTTTGTAGTCTCTGCTACCCTTTACACCTTCTCTGGTTCATCATGTATCAGAGCTCAGAACTGCTGGAACTGTGGGATGGGTGAACCTCTAGGGATTTGAGAAAGGAAATGAACAAGGGAGGAGACTGTCCTGCAATAAGGACTCTCACACCCCAAGACAACATGTGAGCACAGGGTCTGGCTTAGAGGAGGATAACCTGCACCCTTGGACAGTGAATAGGAGAGGGACGTGGATTTCAATGTCCACACTCTGTCATTCTGTAATACAGGCTGACTGTGTGGGTTGAAGTGTCCCAGGCCCTCCAGACAGAAGGGATATTTCATCAGATGAAGAACACTGCAATTTCAGTGAAGTGAGAAAAAGATACCCAAAACACTTCGAAAATCACCGCCCTCTTGTCAAGAAAGATTATTAACTTTGCAATATTTAGCAGTAATGAGACATTTCTATAGCAGTACCATGAATGGTTCAAATCATATTGTTTTTTATAGGTCTTCTGTGCATTACTTAAGATCGTAAGTTTTAATCAGTATATAAAAATAACAGAATTAGTAATTTTTCTCTAGAACTTTAGCTACCCATATAAATTCAGCACCCAACAGAGTGAAATATTTTTTTTACTACTTCAAAACTACTTCTGAAAATGCCCATCAATACCTGGTGCAATAAATATAAACAAAAAAAGATACTAGGCTAACATGACATATTAAAAATGAAAGGCAGAAGTCAACAATTTCATTTCTATTGGGTTGCACTGTCCCAAGTGTCTGCTGGTTTTACTGCTTATATTAAACTAATGAAAGCTGGCAGTTGACTCCCAACACTGGTCCAGAATTGCTCTAAAATCCAATCGCTCATATCAAAGAAATACTGCCACAAAACTGCCAGGAAAAAAAACCAAAAGTGCTATAGTTTTATAGAAAAGGTGCATTACATGAGAGTTACACATGAAAGTCACAGAACTCCTGAAGCCCCACTCTATTTTCATTCAATTATCGTTACAGGATGTTATTCTTCCATTATAAGAGCTCTTTCCATTAGTACGCACTCATCTTCACCCAGTCTTGTTGAACAGTGGCCACTACTGCAAACACAAATCCTCTGATGTAAATTTAACATCTACATCTTGCACAATTCTTTAGTCTCTTTAATTCGTATTTTTCAGAGATTTGGGGGTTCGGGATAACTATGTATTTGAATATGCGATATGTGAAGGAATACATAGTAACTTTTAGTAAGAAGCTAGATTTTTTTTTTTTTCTAAATTAGAATTCTAAGTCTGTAAGCCTTCACTCTAGCAGAATACTCACAGAAAAAAAAATCAAAACATCTGATACACATTAATTTACTGAGATGTCAAGGCAGGACTGGTGTAATTGCCATTCAAGTCTTCATGGAGGCACACATGTGTAGCTGTTATTAGCATCCCTCTGAATCTTATTTTTAAGCAGTTTTACTTTCCTGCATTCATCGTAACCTAAGTAAGTGCTCTGGTTCACATGAAGACAGGCCAACACCTGAGAAAATGCAACTTTGATATACCATGAAAGTTAGGCCTGCATAGTATACTCAAGTTTTGTGTATGTGTGGGTGGTAAACAGCAACTATTTTGACCGTAACACTGAATTTAAGGAGGGTTGAAAGGAGGCTATGTGAATAACTATTTTCCAGTTTTCAACAGAAACTGGCAGAGCTCTCTGATGGTCTCCATAGAGAAAGATCTGACCTTTCAGGAATAAGGCTCCTAATCATGATGTTGATGCTTCTTGAAATAAGAACCGAAGATTTTAATAATAAAATGGTAATTTGGAATAGAAGCGCAGAAGAATACCCAGATCATGGGCATGATTCCTGAGCCATTGCTTTAGAGATGAGTATTCTTTCAGACTAAACAAATACGCAATAATACACACAAAAAATACCTATACTTGATTGCCCATAATACTAGCAATACATTCGTCCCTGGAAAAATGTAGTAACTCAAAAATAATACCACAATTCCTCAAACAATTTAAAAACAAAGACAGCATTTACATAATCGGTTAATTTATGTTTCATAAATTCAGCATTAAAATACTTAAAAGTTTGCAAGTAGCAATGAAAATGCAAATTAATTACTCAAAGAAACAGCCTTTGGTGCCATACTTCCAGGCTACAGCCGGTAGATCTGTTTGAAGGTCTTACCACTCTAGTAAATCCAAACTGGTTTCCCTCACTCCTGCCTGGAAATTAAAACCTCTTTTACTTGTGTGGTTGTATTCTGTACTGGACCCAGCCCAAAAGGAACAAACTGAAAATATGTTTTAAAGTTGTTCTTCTTCTACGAAGACAGATCATTTCCCAAAAACATTTGTGAAAACAAACATACAGCTGAATGAACTCAGTTGAGGTGATACTAATCTCTAGCTAGATGAATAATTTGGGATTACATCTGATACTTATAGAGTAGTAAACATGCAACTGTTTACTCTGTAACTAACTCGGTAAAAGTAGGGACTGGTTTCATAGTCATAAAGTGTATGGAGGTACACAGTTCACGCATGCTGGTTTTAACCCTACCAAATGAAAGGATGCGAAAACACATGAGTTTAGTAGCATACTTTGTTGCTAAGTATGTTGCTGACCACCTACAGTGAAAAGCATTTTACTAACAATTTACTGAACTCTAACAAAGAACACTGAAAATGTTCTCCAAATTAGTATAATCTACCTGCTCTAGAAAGAAGAAATTTCTCTCAACTCCCCATCACAAAGTATCAAATATATTATCTGAAAAACACTAGCTCAGATTCTTGCAACCATGTTGTAAGGAGTGGAATAAATTGCCAGGAATAATTACTTTGGCATTTATGACAGCACATTCATTCTTACAATTAATCACACTGGTAATTTAACTAATATGGTTACTGCAAATAGTCTCCACACACCACATTTTCTTAATTACACATGGAATTATTTGTTTCCACAACTGGGACTGCAAATCACTTGCAAATCACTTGCACATTATGGGTGCAAAAACTACTGATACGATCTTCAATATCAGATGAGGAAAAGTCAAAAACTGCAGTGAATGCAGCAGATTACCTTCTGTGATCTGGGATCTAGCCAGATGATATCTGCCTCTGGTGGGGAGAGCAAAAGTTTCCAATGACTGCTTCACCCCAGGTACACAGCCCCGAGAGAGGACAGCTGGCGCAGGTAGAGGCAGGTGGGCTGTGCCGGTTCCCAGGTGGAATGTGATCTCCTGATAGGACTTGCACTGAGTACAGAGTAGCTGTGGCTTCAGAAACACACTCAAGTGCTTGAAGTGCCTTTTCTCTGCTCTCTTCACCTCACCAAAATGCTTCGGCATTTCCATTTGAACTCAGGAGTTAGCTGCCTGTAAGCAACCAATTTCCAAGGGCAAAGCTGGCTATGCATCTAGAAATCTACTCTAGGTGTCTTAAGAACAGGTTAAAAAAAATCGTCAGAGACAATCCAAGAACATTTGATCTTAGAAAAGGGGGATGGGATAGGTCTCAAATTCCCTTGCAGCCACACAATTCTGTGTCTGGAATAGTCCAGGTTTTGTCTGCACTGAACTGGGCATTTAGTTCTTGTGAAGTACTGCTGGGAACCACCGCCGAGTTCGTTCTTTACTTGTGTCACCCACAGACCCCAAGCAGCAGCCACACATTAGGATCAACGAATTCAAGCAGGCTTTGGAAAACCTAGATTCCACTATCACCCCAGTTTGAGAAGTTCTGAGCCCATCTCACCAATTCTCAACGGCCGGTGCTAACCACCACCTTATGACGTGTCCTTCTGATAAAGATTTTTCACAGAGCATGTCTTAAATACTTACGGAGCCCAAACAGCATTTGCAGGGCCAGGGAGAAACTATAGCCAGGGGCTCTCCCATACTTGGCACTTGTAAGGAAGAAGGGAAGACGTGTTCCAGTTCCTGCTTCCATGAATATCTAAACTTAAAACACTGAAACATTATGATTGGGATGGAACTGGCGTGTCTCAATAGCCCAAAAGCAGAACTGCCTTGAGTAGGGAAGCTCTTCAGCATGGAAGCAGCCAGGTTTGGAAAGTCTGAGAAAGCATGGACTGACAGCCTCAGTTTGCACTATGCCTTTTTCAGTTTCTTAGTGTTTTATTTTCAGTGAAGAAATACTTTTCTCTTGTCCTGTGCCCCTGTGTTTCCTCCTCTCGCTTTCCTCTGGCCATACTGGAAGTATGGTTAATTAAGACCAAGGTTAATTAAGACAGTACCTAAGAAAAAGTGAAAGAACTGAATGAAATAATTAACTGCAACTGTTACTTGAGATTCCAGTTAAAGGCCGGTAGAGAAGCTTTCAAGTTCCATTGCTGATGAATTCCCACATACACGACCCAAGAGGCAGCCATCACAAATCTCAGTTGTTCCCAGGATTAAAAATTTTGCCCAGACTGTAGCATCTTTCGTCTGCATTTCACTTCCCTGTCATGGCAAGGCTGGTTGTACATTCTATCTGGAAAAGATCCCTGCAGATTGTTGTGGCCACATGATGTGAAGCCAGTTTACCAACTTGCTGCTTCCAAGCAACGCTATGGTTTGAGGTAGGCACCTGCTCCTTATTCTCTCCCATTTTTTCATGTGATTGAAATACTCTGCCACTTTAATTTCACTGCTGTGCTGATGTCAGTTCTTCAGTCCTAACTGACTCTTTGCCAGATTCTTAAGAGTATCAGACAATAGAAACTGCTTTTATCTGCATAGGGCATCCATTCAAGTTCTTCAACATTTGTGGTCCCAAAAGTGTTTGAAACATTTTTACAAGACTCAAGTGTTAAAAAAGTGCTGGTTTTCTACATACATGATAATTACTTAATGTTCCTTAAAATTCCAGTATCCCCTGTATTATTATTCAGAATCATTACTGAAACTGCTACCAGTTAAAAGGACAAACAGCCATCTCTGACAGCTTAGAGATGTTTTCAATACTTGTGCCCTGTAGCAATCCCTGGAAATCCCAGTTAAACATATACAGAACCACAGCACAGAAGTTTACTGATTGGACATTCCCTTGGCAAAGAATCTACCTCTGATAACAGAGAGCCAACGGACTGGGAGCCATGCTATGGAATCAAAACCAAATAACCACACCCATAAGGATGAGAGGTGACAATACTCATGTGCTTTCCACTTCTCTTTTGGTGATTTGGCTCTGACTATGTAACAACAAATTGGCTATGCAGATCTGGTTGGATCCTTTGTTTTATAGATGTTGATTACAGATTTTGATTGTAATACACATTAAGAAAAAGATTTTTTTTTTACGTTTAGTCACCTATTTGGCCCAAGAGAGATCAGGACACCTCTATTACATTTATGCTATTTTTTTTTCAAATATATGTCTCCAGGGTCAAGAAGGAATATTTTCTTAAAATCTGTATTAGATATATTTCCAAGCCAGCTGCTATATTGAAGTTTACTGAGCTAGTAACCTACCTCTTGACTAGCCAGTCCAACTGGAGATCCACAAAGGTTTGAGTGTAACTTGGAAAAATACCATTGCACATTAAATGTCTCAAATATGGGAGAATTTCTGATGCAATATAAAAAAAGTAGACATCAAATGCAGAATTAGTATGTTAACCTAATTACTTTCATTTAGAAACGTACAACTCCTGACACCAAGTTGCAAATCAGGGACACAACTGCACACAGCCACTCAGTCCTTTCAAACACTTCTGCAGAAGTCTCTGCTTCTGTTACCAATAAGACCATCAGTTTTCTGAGTGTGGTCAGAGGATGCACCTGCCAAACGCCTCATACGACTGCTGTAAAACTAAACACAGAGATCTGACAATGAAAAAGTATGTGGCTTTGCAGCCCACAGCTGTATGTCCCATCCATGTCATGAACCCTCAGTTACAATCTCCAGAGCCAGATGTTCCTATCATTCTAATACAATATGTCTGACTTTGTGCATATTTTGTGCATGTGTCAAACCAGAATGGTAGCGCTGTATGTCCACTTTGTACATCCTGTACAACAGTCTACATGACTACAAAAGGTGCAATGCAGCGGGAAATCAGTCTCATTCCCAAACCATTAAAATCCTGAAAAAACAGAGCAAGCATTTTAGTGGAACTACACTCTAATTTTATATACCATTTACATAAGGAATCACTAAATAGGTGCACATCTTCACCACAAGAAATCTTTAAACCCAGTCTTTGATTTTGCCAGTGGCAAAGGATGACCATCTTGAGTAAAAACAAACGCTCACTGCAGTCGAAAGCATAAACCCACAATGTTTTTATGTTTATACATACATTCAGTCTCCTGGATGTACAGCATTCTTATGCACTTACTAATAACAACTATTCTATGTTGTGCCAAGAACAGATTAAAACTTATTAAACAATGAAGAGTGTTTCTATTGAGGAGTGTAGAACTGCTTTTTAAAAAAAAAAATTGTATTATCTGAACTGAGAGATACTTTCTAAATAATGACAGTAACATCATGCTTTAAACCAACCTTGATTATTTTTAGTATAGCTAGGGTCAGGGATGAATCTGTGCAGCATTTCTGAGTGATGTAGCAAGTGTGTTGAAATAATTCAACATCCTCTATTAGGGCTTAATGAGATAGACGGTGGCAAGTAGTTGGATGGCTGGTGAGATTACACAAATCAGAAAGACTTCTTCATCCTAGCTTTGTCTAAGATGAGTAACGATACCATGCAAATATCATTACTTAAATAACCACAATTCCCAAAACTCCGAGCAAATTTCACACTCTAATGACCCATTTTCAAACTACTGCTGTTAAACATTTACCTCTTCAATTGAAGTGACAACACAGGATGCTGCTGCTCTGACTACACTGTTGTCCTTGCCATTTGAAAATGACAACTACAGCATGTAGATATAATTGAGACAGTTTTTTCAGTTTTGTGTAAGTATCTCCAGAAATGAAACCTGTCATACACTGTAGCTGCACTGCTATACTTGAGTTACCTTTTAGCTATTTAGGTGCACGCTGCACTGTAACAACTAACAGCTCAGAAGGGACATAAAACAAATATAAGAGAAATACAGCTTTTAAACTCCGTTGGGCATTTCTATCATATAGTCAGCTTGAAGTATGTTGTACTTGAAACGTTAGTCCTTCTGCAGTCACTTCTACTTTTCTGTTGATTTTCCAGATGTTGCCTAGAGTACATGCTTTGTTTGTCACACTCTCTACTTTGCCAGCAACAGTATAGTTTTTTTCTATGCTGCCTCGTTAAAAGGTCGTATCTCTCCATCTTGGCATCTATATCTACTTCAACAATATAGTACCTGAGCGTAATCAGTAAAAACACTTGGGACTGGAAAGAGATGAAAATTGCTGGAAAAGCCTTCTGTATGCCTCCACCCTGGCGTCAGCCCGAGGAGTGGGAGAGACCCAGCCCCATCACACTGATGGAAAGGCTGACTCAGCCTCTGAGCAGCGCCCTAGCAGCAAACATAAAAAAATATTGACCATACATTTAAATGTCATCCAGATTCTGTAAGGAATGATAATTATTCCATATTCAGAGCGAATATGGACCAAGATGAGACACCTCACTGTTGCACGAGATGTGCAGCAGACAATCAATGGCATCTTAGCACCAATCAAGGTCTTTAAAGCTTCATATTTTACAGTGGATACCCCGCCACAGGGCAGAGTATATACCCTTCTTTTGTATTTCACCTTGGCTCTGTCTATGCAACTTCCAAGTAAACATGATTATCTTTACCACAAAGGCCAAAAAGTAGGCTAATTCCCCCAACAAGATGTAATTATTCTCACTTTCTTCATTACCTAACACTCCCACTGTTGCTTTATTTTTTAAAGAGGATAATTTTAAAGCATAACTACCCAATGTGCAGGATTCTCTTCACTTTAATAATTACTGTGTTAATGAATTTATTGTTGCTGCTTCCCTCATTTTCTATTTCTGGTTAAATTATTGTCTACTTGTTATTGTCTACTGCAACCTCTAGATAGACAGTGTGATGTGGTGGCCTAACCACAGGAACAGAATCCAGGAACTGCTGAGCTTTATTCCAGCTCTACCAATGAGCAGTGATTAATCCATGAGAAATGCCACTGAAGCCAGTAACAGTGCTCAACTGAGCAGTTCAGCATACGTTTAAATAAATTCTGACCCTTCACTCACTAGCATAAGTGGAAACACTCCTGCTGATACCTATGTGGGATCAAACAACCCCTCGAGCGAGTTTCCCAGACAGTTATCAGCCAGGTGACAGAAGTGTATAACGTGCTTCTACTCCTGCTGAGTTCTTGCAGAAACATTCAAGATACTTCTTTTGGTAGACACCAATATGCAAAACTGCAGTGTATCTTCTCCTCAGCTAACACAACTCATTCTTGCTATTTTTGGCAGGATTATCTTGGACTGAAGAACATTCTGTGGCTTTTTATTTTTTCATTTGCCTTTTGTTTTTCTAACATGGGAGACCAAGATGCTTTCCAGTTCTTACTGAATTAATTTATGTCTTAAATTATCATAAATTTTGAATTGTTTTCAGCACCTGCAAAGTATTCGACTTTGCGCTTGAGTCTCACAGTCACTACCACCCAAGAACTTTGTCAAAAGGAGACATTACATTGAAATATACACCCTTTTGGAGTACATAGTTCTGCACGCAGATCTTACCACGACTAGCAGTTCCACAGCTGCACTCCTGGTAACCTACTATTCAACAGTTTATATCAACACCTCGATGTAAATGCAAATCAAAAGTGAATGTAAATAGAGTATAAAAAGGAAACTGTAGCACAAATATATTGCAGCAAAAAATACACAATGGAATTTGAGGAAGCACCAAGCTAACAGTCCCACTCATAAAAACAGATGTAGTCTTTCTAGTGATCACATGCAATCTGAGCTTCTCTCTTCTTTCCTCAGTGCATGTTGGATAACTGTAATTCTTCTCCAGTAACCTTTTCATACCTAATAACTCACTTGCTCTAGTACATTTTCCAGCTGTCCACAGAACAGTTCCGTAAACTCAAATCCACCGCTTTATATTATGTGCATGAAATTTTGACTACATAGTCATCTAAAAGAATGTCATACACATTTACATTGAAAATTCCCCAGTCTTTTGAATTTAATGACAAAATTTTCTTGAATTGCAACAAAGCCAGGATTTCAAGACAAAATACGAGGCTTGGCATGCTTCACGAGTGCTCAGACAGGTACTGATTTACCCTCTGTCCCCACACCTTTTCAACAATTTCCACAAAATCTGTTCCAAGCATTATTTGGTGCCACTTCTCACTTTACTATGTAGGCTGTACACTTGATCATCAGCGACTCTAACAAAAAATGGAAGACATCCTTTAATAACCTTGATACTTTGATATCATACATAACTTCCTCTGCTACTATATGATGTTAGTTCTGTGTGTGCACATGCAGAAATAAATTGATGAAAATAATGATTTTTCCATACCTTTTACTAGACACAGCTAAGAATAACAAACCCCTTTAAAAATAACAAATGCCAATGAACTCAAAGGACTCATCTAACTGATCAGCAAGTAGGAAATGCAAGTATGAACAGTAGTTCCCTGTGCTGCAAGTCTGGCCAACCATGGCAAGGTTCAGGCCTAGCCATGGCAAGTTCATGACTACCGACTGGAAAACTGCAGCCTTTCCACAGCCCGCTTCTTCAGTACGTTACAGCTTGAGTATCAAGGCTTAAGAAATCTTCTTCTTTAATCAACAGGCACTCATATGGATCTTCTCAATCATTCCGTTCAAAACTAGTTTCTAAAATTATTCTTTTTAACACATGGTATTATTTAGTTACTTACCAATCCGTTACTTCTGAACTTGATAGTACTCATAATCATTCATACCCAAAGATATAGCTATAGACCAGTGTATTCATTTCACCAGTTACTGAACAAAAGTCTTCAAGAGAGTATCATAAATGAATGCCTCAAAAGACATACTTCTATTAAAAATGTGACTCAATAGGAAAAGTAAAAGCACCCCTGTAACCTATCCAACATATGCAGAAATAACTTCATCTTGAGGGTGGATAACCTATGAAGAGGGTTTGGTTTACTATATATATTTTTCAGAATAAACTGTAGAAGAGCGTTAAGTATGTGAACTTGGGAATACATGTATGGCACCCACTTAAGGACACCAGCAGTACATAAATATAATTGCTCAGGAGCACTCAGAAGACAACAAATTCCCATTTCAGTGCAGAGGTGACTTGCCATCAAAAAATCCATCACATTTTTTTTCCTTTCTAATCTCAGTGAGAGCACCTGGGAAAAGAATTTAGCTATCATGTCTGTCATACCCTCTGTGGCCTGGTTTGTCTGAAGTCTCAGGCAGCAGAAAATCAGCTCCACAAAAACTGCATAGCAGTTACAGCTTTGCGTTTTCACTGGAATTACATGAAATGCATTTTCAAGTGTAGCCTACATCTAAAGAGAACCAGATAATGCAAATTAACACAACATGGTAAAAAATCTGTATACATTCTTTTAACACTTCTGTTCAAATAACCTGCCAGCACAAACTAAATAAATCACTATAATTACCCTTAACTTAATAGATATTCCTCTACTGACTTCCATCTATTTCATAGTTCTTTGAACCAACAAACAGTTTTAAACATACACAGACCTCTACTGAGGAATAAGTTAGAGGGTTTCCTAGAGAAATAAAGAAGTAAGACCAGAACAAACCAAATCAATACTCTACTTTGAACAGAATTAATGCAATTATTGTACTAATAATCAGGACTGAAAAGACAACTATTGTAGAATGACAGAGAAAGAAACTCTTTAAAGAATACCTAACCATGCTCTAGTATAATTTATGATATTTTCATTGGTTTAGAAATGTGTGTTTTCAGCCATAATGTTTAGTAGAACATCAAAAGATTAAAAATGCCCTCTGAAGCCTACCCTGCAGTCTACTGGCAGTATTTTGCAGTTCACTTCATTGTTCAAGGCAGTGAGTAGATGAGAGTACTGAAGGACAGCACATTTCACCCCAGGGAGCAGCTCCCTCTTTTCTCTGGAAAAGCACAACCTGGCCAGGCCCAGAGTAGGGTCCAGAGGTAAGGTAAAGGACCGCAGCTCGGCATTTGCGTCAGAAAATGAAAGATGCTTTGGAGAACAGACTTCTGGGACTGTGGCACATGAAAATATAAATCAAGACTTGTGAAGACTTAGGGACAAACATTTTCTGCTGAATGCTCAGAATGAAATGTGGATGTTGATATATGCACATGCAGATTTTTAAATACAGATTATGAGCAGGGTAAACACATAGCTGATACATGTTTGTTTTGTGGCACCGGACAAATATCGATATCTTAATTTGACATTGCTCAAATCTATTGAATGTGCAATGTGTTCCATTAGTCTTAATGAAATTTAAAATCTCGCATTACTTCTAATAAACATTGGTAAGGCGATCAGTTTGTTCTATATGCAAACATTTAAACAAAACCGATTATTTTCTTTATGAAACCACTATTTTCAAAACAAACTCAAAAAACAAGTTCTGTTGTGCATAGGGTTTCGTGCTATGCTTGAGTGTGCATGTACATTTGGTACACACATTCTAGACAATATCTAGAACTTTTTCTATTTGTTTTTGATAGCTAGCTTAGGTTTTGTTATTTTTAATTTTGCCCACAGTTATAATGAAAATCCATAGCATTTCTCTACCTTGTTATGCAAAGTTCTGGTCCTGCAACAAATACACGGAAATTACACACGCGCTTTACTGGTTTGACTTATTTTTATTGAGATTAACTATGAGACCTGCAAGGTCTACTGGTACTCATAACCTCCTACCTGCACTGCTGTGCCTAACAAAAAGTTAAACAGGGCCATTATGTAATTGTTCAAATCTGGCATTCTTTGTAAAGAACTTTGTAATAACGGCCAAGGGATACCTGAGCAAGCCCGTGTCAGGTCAGAAAACCACCGGTTTAGACGTGCGGTTTGTTTTCCTTATGAAGGAGCAGAAAACGGCAAGACTCACACTCTCTCCCCCCCCCGCCCCGCCCCCTTTTTTTTCCTCTCTAAAAGAACTAAGGCTCAGCTAATAATTTCATGTGCAAAGCGATGCTAAACACCGTATTTCAAACTACATCTCGCTCTCCAGTTACAAGCACTGCGTCACACACTCCTCTCTCAACAAAAGTAACTCTCAGGGAGCCGTGTCCCGGTACCGAGCTCCGCGCTCAGTACCGCCGCCCGACGGGACAGGGACAGGGGCGACC
>VWZK01009197.1:478381-557004 GCA_013396935.1 Baryphthengus martii | reverse complement strand
CCGGTCGTGCGAGCCTCGCCGGCGGGGCGGCCCGGCTGTAAATACCAACCGCGCCAGAGGAAGGACCGGGAAACGCCGCCGGCGCGGAGCGGCGCGTTGTCCCGCAGGCACCGCCCGCAAACTTTGTTCCTCCCCGACTGGTCCGCGCCGGCCCCACGGGCGGACCCAGCCTAGCAGGAGGCGGCTTTGAGTATCTCCAAGGACGGAAACTTCACAGCATCTCTAGGCAACCTGTGCCAATGCTCAGTCACCCTCACAGGGAAAAAGTTTTCCTGATATTCAGAGGGGGCCTCACTGTGTTCCCATGGCTTCTGCTCCTGTCAATGGCCCAGCATCGGGTGAGGAATTAGCCCTGTAAGCCATAGGCAAACTCTCCACCTGTCCTCTACTTCAAGCCGAGCTGTTTATGTCTAAAGCACACCCGCCTCCTTAGGAAATGTGGATATATCTCTTCTGAATTCATAGGATTTGCTTATAACTACAAGACATATTTTAATTTTTGATTTAATTTTACTTCTGTGTTTTCCTTACCACCATTTAACCTCACCTTTCTTTTCTGTTTATCCAATACGTTATGTTAGTGGAATGTGTAGTATTTGACAACCTTCCTCCCAAAATGGTAAGTAACCCAAGCACTAAACATCATTAAAAAGTCCTAGTTACTGCAACAGTATTTTGCAGCATCAACAACTTACTCCTCTATAGTTCACGACAGCGCAAAAGTAGTTGCGCAGGGCTGCTGTTTTCTTGCTGTCCCTTTAAACAGTAATCATAGCAAATGTGGTATGTTTTTCAGTTTTCTTTCAAAGGTCTTTAAATCCCCCCAGTTAATGGTAAATGATGTTTAGGGTTTTACCTAACGAGCTTTGCAGACAGAATGTCAGTGTGAAGCCAACTGAAATTCTGTATGAAGAACGTGTGTGGACTTACACCACTGGAGCATATTTCATTGAGTTGATGTTTAGAAGGGAATATTTGTGCCTAAATAATAAGAGGTTACAAACAACCAACACTATTACTCTCATGCTTTGCTAAGGAATGAAAACTAATCAAAACTTCAGCACTCAGGGACAGAATCCGTAATCACTCGATCTACAGGGAAGCAAAGTTTTGACAGCTATTTTTACGGCTTGTATGATATTGTCATTTCTAGATAATTATAATCTAGTATTCCTAATAAAACTTGTTTCACGTGACACGATAGGCACTTATTTTAGAACAAACATAAATACTCATTTCCCCTGTACTGACTATAAATGATGCCCAGGGCAAGTGTTCTAGGCTTTGACATCTTCTGGACATCTCGTTCAGGTCATACGCCAAAATGCGTATTTAGTTTGTCATTCTGCATAAGTTTAAGTTTTTCTGGCCGCATGCCAAAGGTTGTCACCTTCCAACGTATCTGTGGCTCTATGGGTTATCAAGGAGAGCTGCTGAAACAGACACCTGCTTCGTATGCCACAGGCAGGCCTGTGGGCAAGCTGTGATCACAGAGGCCTGCTGAGCCACTCTGGTTTGAGGTAGACACCTGGTTAGCCTGCAATACCTCTGGCACTTCCTCTGAAATCACCCTTTTCATTTGTACTGGTGCTACATCACACTAAAGTATATTCAAGTTGCAGAGTGAACTACTTCTGTTAACAGTTTACTCTAAAAAGATTTTACTAAAAGACTACCAAGCAAACAGCTCTAAACTTATCTAAAATTGTAATGATAATGATGGTAATAATAATAAATCTTTAAGGTACGACTATTATGTAATTGGCAAAAACCAATAAACTGAGTTAAAGTAATTGCTAAAGATATCTTTAAGAGACTTGGTGACTAGAATTTTCCTTCTATACACACTAGAGCAGACTTAATTCAACATTTTTATCAGTGTAAGATATGGCAAAAAAAGTAAATGTGGCTTGATTAAATAATAATTCATGACTGCTTTGGAGAAGCTGGATGGAAAAAAAAGTTAACGTTCCTTACATTTCAGCTGGACCACCAATGAGTTTCATAAAAACAGCTGAATAAAACTGAAAAAGATGTTGAGGATGCAAAGAAAGGCAAAACAAGAGTTGGATGACTTGGAGATATTTACAAAAATACAGGCAAACCGTAGAATACCTAGTGAAAGAAGAACAAACCAATTTGTAACATCTGTTTAATCTACTTTCACTCCCCTAAACTCTGACCTCAGCAGAAACTGGGAGTTCCCCAGTGACACAGAGGTCTGCCATCCTGCCGTGACAGGGCCACTGTGGGGTGGTGGCATGCCACGCCAAACAAGATGCTAATGGGGCACTTCATGGGCGTTGTGTGGCCTCTGTGGGAATTTGGTTGCGCCCTGAAGGCTGTGCCCCCATCTCTCAGCCCCTCAGCACTGAAGAAGACCTAGCAGCTACAGCGACTATCACGAGGGAATGTTTTTGCTAATATGGCACAGTATATTAAAAATCCTGTCACTGTCATTGATAAAATCAGCCTCTACCAAGAAAATCCCTTCAAATATTCCACAATCCATAGTCAATTCCAGTTTAACCCAAATGGAGGTTGCAATACAAGACATCTATACAGAAAATCTGTGACAAAATGCTGGATCATGAATCCTTCCTCAATATGCTTCTCTCTCCTGATTTTCTTTTATTTTGGTTGTTTTTTTTAAATAAAGGTTTAAACAGAAGAATGAAAATGGAAACAAGGAACTGAGAAAAGAAAGCCATAAATTGTCAGGATGCTGGGATTTGGGGAGGCTCTCAAACAGCTGCTAATGATTGCATTATACAAATAATCTAATTGATGGCAATCTAGACACATGCCTTGACTGCAGGAAACAAGATTACTGTGTTGACATTGACAGCATCCCCCAGTTGTTCTGTTGACTTTTTGAATTTTGACTGCTACTCATTGATTTGCATCACCAGTTGCAACTGAATCAAATTCCTGTTAAAGGAACTGCATCCAAACTCCCATCTCAATGCTAAATATCAAGAAAAAAACCTGAGGCTCCCAGGTAGCATAATTTTTTAACAATTTCTGATAGTTGCTGAAAGAACAGCACGTTGCAAGAATCCAGGTCAAACGGAACAAGGTCAAAAATCTGCTATAAATGTATGTACTGTCCTGAGGCAATTCTATTTGTAGACTTGGATAAATTGTAAAACATTTTGGTGGCTCATCTATTGAACTAGGAAGGCAATTGCTTACTAGTTGTATTCCCTGAAAATTACTAAAAAAATGTCATGTAATGTAAATTTGTGGCACTGGATCTTCAGTGCCAGCCTCCTCTAAACACAGCCAGCCAATTATGGGGTTCTGATTTTAATAGAAATATCTTTCTCTTTTTTATATAGATATACTACGTATGGTAATTTAAGAGAGTAATATGGAAACTATTCTCCATCTTTTTCCATGTTTAGACTGTAACTGGGTGTGTTTCAGCAGGCATGCTCCAAGTAAACACAAATTATTAGACTTTAAATGGGGATGCTTTGAAATAATGATTTGATGATTCCTTCATGAAAATATATCTTTTTCCCTGGAAAACAAAAACAAAAAAAAGGAAAAGAAGAAGTTTCTTTACTTCCTTTTGCTACTTCTGTGTACTTAACCTGTATACTTTCCTGGACTTGAAGAATGCAAAATTATTTCTGCAGATAATTTTTCCTTTATTATTGCCTATATTACAAATTAATTCCTAAAGCCTGCTCCAGCTCCTGAATGCAAGATAAAAGCACACATTACTGTAAAGGGGTTCTTAAGGCCTTGTGCATGTTTTGGAGAGGATTCTCCAGTGCAGACACTCAGGAGAGGTGATCTAAAGTTTCCAACCACTCCCTTTTAAACCCGCGATTAAGGAAGGTATTTTGGGAAAGGGACTGAAAAGGCAGGTTTAGCCTTTTCTTTGCCACTTTTCCTGCTCTACTGTCATGTATTGCCCACTGATTTCTTTTGTTTGCTACAGAAGAGATTTATTTTGGTCACGCTTGTCTTCAGAGAAGAAAATTCAGCTGCCTAGCTTTCTACACAGGTTATCTTTAACTTGCACTATACCGATCAACCATTAGACATAACATATTACAAGTGTCATTCAAACTCGTTTAATGACTTTCCACTTATGAGAAATCTCTGTGTAACCTGTCACTACAAGAAGGACAAATGGCTTCCTCTTGCAATGCGAGGGACAGTCCCCTACAGCTCCCACTGAGGTACAATCCAGACAGTGTTTTATTTGACTGAGTTTTTGCCTCCTCTCATACCATTAGCATTTACTAACCAGAGGCAGCCAACACTCATTAACAGAGAAAAAATACTTGATACACAGCAAGGGTTCGAAAAAAGAATTAATTGAATTATATCCCCCTCCAAAAAATAACCCACTTTGAAAACCCAGGATTTATCTAATAAATACTAGTATTAGTTGGAGGAAATGTTATTCTCCAAATAAGTTATTATTCAAGGAATTTCCAGTAATTTGTCCAGGTTAAGCCTCACTGGGATGTAAGACTGCAGTTATTAACAAACTTTTTTTTTTCTTTTTGAAAAGTTAAAATAATGCGTTGAAAAGACCATTAAAAGTACTGCCCAGTCAATAAATATAAAACAGGGTTTATGAATGAAAACTTGTAACATGTAGTAACAAGCCATTACTATAATTTGCTACATGTTGGGACTGTACTGGCTGTCCCCATACCTACAGAGAGGGGCATGTGCCAACTCCAGTCGAACACTTTGAAGGGGCAGAGTCCTGAAAGTTACAAGGTCCTTCAGAAAGTAATAGCTGTTTCTACTGTTTTTCATCATATAACAATTCACTGCTCTTGCCTTAGTATTTTTTTCATCATGACTAACATGATCAGGAGCTCTGTCCCAGGACAATGGCTCCCAATCCATGCAGCACTAACCTTCTCAAAGTTTCGTGACATAATGACCATTCCTATATTGTTTCTGTGCCCAGTAATTGGATGTACGTTTTCAAAATTATCTTTTTTTTTTTTTTAAATCAATACTTTTGAGATTTTCTGAGTGTTCCCTACTAAGCAGTCACAGAGATTGCAGCCACGCTTTCTCATCTCATCATGCCACAGTTACGTGGCAACAGTAACTTTTCCATTCTTCCACTTCTTTTGCCATTTTCTACTGTAAGGTCAACTCTACCTCAAATACCAAGCTAGGTACACAGTACAGATTTCTACCAAAATAGCTGTGCTGACTGACACAGCTGTTCTGAGAGAATTCCCTAGTTGTTAGTGCAAGTGCAGTTATATCAGCACAAGATTCTCCTCAAACTGTTTATTTTGCATGCCCATGAATTCTCATGTGCTGGTACCTGATTTCAGTATTCCTACACTTGAAAAGTGTTCCCATTGTTCGCATCACCTTAACAGTCTGTGTCAGTGGAACTCTACCTATAATTTAGCCCTCTTGGGGTCCATTTCAAAGTCTTGCACATTTTCAGAAAATACAAATTTGAAGAGCCAAAAGAAAGTTCTTTCATTCTGTCTCTTCCAAAACCACAGAGTTCAATTTCTGAAAATCAAATTGGGAAATTATAGCATAAAAAGTGTTTCAGAAGGTAGAAGTGGAAAAGCAGTAAGATTTTTCTTCCTGGATGACATAGGATGCTTTTGGATCCAAGAAGTTTTAATTTCCTAAACAACATAGTAGGATTGCTTGTCCTGCTGTTGGCATTCTCCTTTCTGTTACGCCTTCTTTAATGAAGATGAAAGAAATCTAAAAATAGGTCTCTCTTTTACTTTTATGCTAATATTAGTCACATGTGAAGGCTGCCTGTTCTTATTCAAATAAAACATATCTAACTTGCTCCTCCAATGTTTACAATAAAATCACAAAATCAAAATGAAATCATAATTTTTCTAAATAACAAAGGGAGTTGTTAATGGGCAATCATACAGGGTAGCTAGCTCACAAGTAACTAAGAGGTCAGAACTGGAGCAGAAAACCTTTACACAAATGAGTATTTCTATTTTGATTAAAATAATTTCACACCTTCATGATCACAAGGTGATCTGCAAGACTGCAGACACAAGGTGTCTTAGAGCTCAGCAAAATATATTGCTTCATAATGCTTCATCAGGGTAAGAAACAAAGAGCAGAGAAATAAAAATGCATATGCTTTTCTAAGGCAAAAGTGGTTTTGAGAAAGAAAACCACAGAAAACGGTATCAAACTGTAAAAACCCCCAAACCATTTGTTTTAGTTTTCTTTTTTTTTCTTTTCTTAATGTATGTATAGAGTCTGTCTGGTCTTTCTATTTAGATCCACCTTTTTGTCTCCGAGAGTAACCTTCTTTATAATTCATCAGACCCATCAGCTTAGAAACAAATTGCAGTTACTCACATATACTCTCAAATCTTATTTCAGCTGCCTGTGTACTCCACTGAAGGTTTTCAGGATGTCTTAGATGAATGAAACATAGAACAATGAAATTAGTTTCTGAAACTATAACTTCATGAAACATGATTTGTTTCCCTCTATAATCCAGCCTTCAGTACAGAAGGAACAAAACCAGTACCGAACTATTAGCATTTGAGGAGCCTATAGAGCACCCTGTTACCACACAATGAATGCACCCAGTCAATGCATCTGTGTGATGAAGCAGTCTGCAGATGTTACTTAAGACGACAGACTGTGGAAGAGCACCCTATGATCTTTAAGCTTGTATTTTTCCAGGAAAAAAAAAAAAAAAAAATGTACAAAGAACCTCCCAGCCCGTACTGAAATGAAATGCTTTTTGCAACAACGTGTGAAAATGGCAATTGAAACCAACAGGATGGAAAGCAAGGTGTGTGGCTGTCACACACAGTTCTCTGCACTCAAGGACTACAATATCTAAAGAGTACATAGTTCGCTGAGGACACTACTGCTACAATGTAGGTCTGGTTTGATATGTTTGCTGTATGGAAGTATTGCATTATTATCAAGTGGTGAAAGCTTTGACGAGTCCAAATGTCAGCACTGTTGAGACATTTGTCTTGCAAGTCTGTAAAGTAATTTTGACATAACCTGTAGAAGGTTAATGTGTATTAAGCAGGGATGATTTTGCAAAGTTCTGAGTCTATTAGGTTATCTGTGTTTCTTGAGCCTACAGACTGCATTTATTGGACACACTATATGCTACAGTCCAGGGCATTATTTCAGTTCAGAACAACCAAACTGGTTCTTTGAGACTTCTTTGGTTGTGCAGCGCCCTGCAGAGATTTGCCACATCTACTTTGTAAATCATGCTCTTTCAAATTGCCTGCACTGTGCAGTCCATAGGTAACCAGCTCCACGGGTCAGCCAGCCTAACTTCCACTCACATCTTTATGGTTAGTGCTGCCTGGTAGGTGGAATCTCTGACTGCCTGGAAGTATAAGAACATCAGTGGAAGCCACACCGTTTTAATGAGATCGTGAATTTCACTTCTTACAGGTGCATATATATGTGGCGTGAATACTTTTAAGTTGTAATGAGAATTTTACAAGGAGACCAAATTTAAATAATTCATTTCACTGATGAAACACCTTAATTTTAATGGTCAGCTCTAAACTCACTGACTAGAATCTAGGTCAGTTGGTGGGCCCCAGGATATATCCAGAGATAACAATAAAAAAAACCTCTCCAAGTAAAGTCTAAAAGACTGAAAGCAAAGACAGATATGTTTATATACTGATGTAATGTTTAACTGACAAAATAAATTTTAGTTTTATTTTGTCAGTTTTCACACTGTTTGTATTTCTAGCAGAGGAATGTGTGGTGTAGTCATTACACTGCTGTCATTTCCAGGGAGGTTGAGTCATATCAGGGTCTCCTCTATGTCTACATGAGTAAATACAATATTTGCATAATAATAATGCTAGAAGACCAAGAAAGCTTGCACCTCAATAAAGAAGACAAAGTGTAAACTCATATTTTGAGTTTTTTGCTCAAAACCCCTTACAATCTGAAAGGCACAGCGGATAAAAAACACAGGCTACAGAATAGAAAGAAATGACACCAAGTTTACACCATCTCCAGTAAGTCAGCAGCAAAAACTTCCTGCCATCTGGATAATCTCCATCAGCATACAGTACTTCAAACATGTTAGCAAAAACATTCTACTAATCTTTGCCCACCTATATATGATAAGAGATAGTTTATATCAACTTCCATTTCAGCAGTGTAAATTCAGACTGGCTTACTGAGGCAAGGACTGCGATTTCCTCAGTGGAAGGGAAAGTGAAATGTGTGCCTCTTCCATTACCTCCTTGTATTAGCTGTTTCAAATAAAAATAGCACCAGTATAATTCTGATAAAAAGTAGTCCATTTATCAGTACAAAATCCAGTAGTTCTATTCATTTTCAAGACTCATGGTAGTCCCCATAGCTAATGGTAACTCATTTAAGTGCAAAGGTGTTTCTCTGGGTTAAAGAAGAAAAGAGATTCTCTAACTAAAAATAGAAAGAAAGATCTGAATGGTTCATGCTGTGTGACGCAATGTGTTTACTCACACAGCGCAACAGAGATGGTACTTTAACCCCAGATGCAGAGGTGGTACTTTAATCCTAGCTTGGGTTCTGGAAACTACATTAGTGCAGGTTTTGGCCAGACAAAATAGTTTTGCAGAATATGTAATTTGTTTGTCTGGAGCCAGCTCAGGTATTTGTGACCTTGCTATGCTTCGTGGTGCTGATATGCACCATGATTCATCTCAATTCACTTCTGCATACTGAAAGTAGAAGTCTAGTTTAAACTAGCTGCCTAAGCTCCCTCTGTAGTCAACAGACAAAAATTTGAAACAATCTGATGGTAGCAGATTGCAATACCAGAGCATCAGCTATGGCAAATGAATGAATTTTCAGTCCTGGAGAAGTTAACAGTCAATGCTAACTGACAACAGAAAATCTATGGACTTAATTAGGAACTACATACAGCCATAAAAATAAATAGAATCAAACCCAGAAGATGACAGAATTCTCAACGACCAATACTGCTGGTGACTGTCAGCTATGTAACAGAGGTTCTCAAACCATTCTGGACAAGTATAGTAAAGGCACATCAAGTTTTGAATTCAACACAGTGCACAGTGGTACAACATAGAACTTCATCTCGCTCACCCACCCAGAAGCCTATGGGCTAATTTACAGATAAATCAAATACGCAGGCTGCCTCCCAGCTCCCAGTCCAGATGAAGATGTCTAGCCTAGGAGCTGTGATTGTTCCTTTGTAGCAGACACTTTTGTGTCTGTCTACATGCACATGTATATTTATTTTCATACATTAAAATGCACACACATCTATAAGCATGCTATCTTATATTTATGCACACACACTTGTGCCTATATCATATTTCAATGGTTTTATGCTGCAAAAAGTGTAGGAGTTGAAGATGGACTGAAAAAAAGCAATCAAGACATCGGCCCATCCTGTTGTCATATCTCATAGACAACGTATATCTAATCTGAAATATTCTTACATGTAAAATATGTTAAAAAGAACCCCAAATAATCAATATAACAAAGTTTTTATAAATAATATATGATTGATAAGTCTTTCTCCATAAATTTCAGCTGAATAATAGAGAAGCTGTTATGCAGGTCAGCTGAAACACTCTCTCCCCCACTTCTGTTGGAGGGATCTGTTAGGAACCCTGGGTTCTCAGAACCCTAAAAGTCAAGCCAATAATTTGCTTATTTCCTCCCCCGCTACCCCACTCCTTTTGTTTCAGAAACAAAATAAAATAGATACACATTTTGTTAATTAAAATTCCTTTTTTTTTTTTCTCCCTGTATGAATACTGGCTATTGTTACTTCCTAAAATAATCTTTTGTGGATTTAACAAATGTCAGACTTTCATCAGGATTCTGCACCAGCATTCTTGTTTAGAGAGCTCCACAAAATTCAGTTAGAATAGAAGCAACCCACTAATGCAAATGAGTTATTTGAATACAGGGGTTTTTTTTACATCTGCTTATTATGTAGTACGTCAAAGATAGCTGACTCCTTTCTTAATTTTACAATGTAGGCACTTAGTTAATGTTTCAATATAGTTTAGTTAATAAACTTCTTTCAAATTTTCTCTGTATGCTACCCTCATTCAGACCCACAACATCTTATAGTCTTAATACCTTTGTGTTTAGTTTAGGGAATATCTTTAGATTTAGTGTCATTTAATATATAGATGAGTTCAGTCCTGTACACATGTAAAGAAAGAGGAAAAATGTTCTCTAAGCACAAATGTCACAAATTACCATATACGACCTTTTTTTTCCTGTAAATATTCAGAGCATTTTTTAAATTTGAATTTAAACTTTATTTTACTCTATGCAATGTGATATATAATGGAAAGGTACAGATCGCCCAGTTAAGCTGTTGGTGCTACTGTCTCCTGAAGATGTGGGGCCACCTCCTGGCTTTGCTTATACCTGTGCAGATAGGGACTTACTCCATAAACCTCCTCCAGATTAACATTAAATTTGAGGTTTCGTAGAAGTATGTCAGGAAAGCAGAGAAATCGGACGTATCTATTTGTTTTAAAATCTTTTATTTTCAAGCTAAGATCATGGTTAGAATATTGTACTTAGAGGAAAGATAAGTAGTCTTAAACAGGATTAAAGACAATTAGCTTAACACAATGTTAAGCTGTTTAACTGGGATAATGAAAACCAGCTTTGATATGAGCTACTCAGACTTTTGCAAAAAGCCACATAAAACTTAGAACGGATGAAGTCTTCAGAGTGAGGAAGCAAGAGATGTTTTTTTTAAAGAGCTGGATCTGCCATGCTGGATAAATCACACAAACATCTGGTTTCAAACGTCTATATAGTCTAATAATCAGTCAGGTTTTTTTTTTGGTATCCCAGACCAGAGATAAATATGGACAAAATGTAAGAAAATAAAAATGGCCGTATCAGGCAAAAACAAAGGTCTGATCATTCAATATCCTCTCTGTCAGCACGGCTAATGCCAATGTCTAAGAAACACATAGAAGGAAAAAAAACCCTATAGGAAGGAACAGCACTGTTTCACTGACCACTGGTTTAGAGGCTTTCTGAGTTAGAGTCTTTTGTGTTTAATTGCCATTGCTAGGTCCAAGCCAACTCATTTTGCCTAATCACTTTTTGAGCCCATATACACATCAGGTCCATACACTGTCCTATAGAACAGGTCCCACAGATTAAATTTGTGCTGTGAATAAATACTTCATCCTGCTTCTTTGCCTGGTAATTGCCTGCAATGCCCTAGTTCTTGCATTATGACAGCAATGAATAAACCATTCTGTTGTCACCTTTTTTTACATTATTTCTGACTTTACATCCTTCAATCATCTCCTTCAGTCATTTTTTCTGAACTGAAAAGATCATATTCCATATTTTTCATCACTTTTGTTGCATCTCTTCTGACTTGCTCTAGCTCTATGTGCTTTCTGAGGCTGTGGGACCACCAGAGATACATACAACAGAAATGATATTTTCTGTGCTGCTTTGTTATATTATTTTCCTAATAATTGTAACTTCATATCTGGGGAAATAAAAAAACCAAACCGGCAGGACTGTGGAGTCAAAACAGAGGTAGGAAAACATTAAATCACACTTTCAATTTGAGATGACTTAATAAGAAATAAACTTCCTTATTTTTTTAACAACTTCTACACTGTGAAAAGTGATGAAAATATTTCACTTCTGTTTTGGAAAGTCTCAGCACAAAAATCCATGTTCAGTTTGAGAAAGCAGTGACCAACTGTGGGTGCTTCAACACAAGCACCTACACCTCTCTTTCAGTATACAAATTATGACTCAGGTTCTATGCTTGCCTTGTGTTGCATCCAACAGGACTGAGGTGTATCAGATAAGCCTCAGGATCCGATTCTTTGCAACAATTCTGTTTAGGAAGACTAACTAATGAGAGTATCTGGATCCAACTGCAAAACAATCTTTTCAGTCGGCCAAGGTGGTGAAATAGTCAAAAGAAGATTAACTGTGGTAAGAAATAATGATGCTGATACAAAATACTATCATCATAAGTACTGAGTATGATTAATCTGGGTAAATAGTAATATGAAAATCAAGTTAACAGATTTCTTAAGGAGTTTTGGAGTTCAATAGCAAGGAACACATCTGTTCTTCCTCGTGACTGTGATACTTATAGTGATCTTTTTCATCAAAAAGCTGCACCCTCGAGACCACACATTTATTATTCAACATTGTATTAAATACTTCTGCAAAATCAAAAGATAATGTACATGCTCAGAACCTCTAAATGAGATGAATTTGAGAGTGGAATGAAGTCACATTCCTGCTCCTTTTATGGTTCTGAAATATCTGTCTGTACTGGCGATTTATTGTCAGAACAAACAGGACTAACACTGTAACTATCTTTCTATGCTAAACAGTTTTGTTGTGGTATTAAAAATGTTTTAGAAGGAACACATGGAATTCACTGGCATAAACAGTTGCATTGTGAAATGGCTCCACTCTGCTTATGCCTGCTTTTTTTCCAATGTAATTTTCCAGCACTTTCACAAAATAGAAGGAAGCACAGTAGTTGTTCTCTAAATTATTAGGATCATATTATGTAATTACTTGCAACATAACTTGTGAATTCTGAGTGTTTATTATGACCAGATGAAGTAAAATAGAATGTTGTTCAGAAATGTGACAAAACATCATCTATTAATGACTAGGATAAAACTAAGAATTTTTTTTTTCTATTAGAAGACAAAAATGGGTACACAAATGTATGAGAAAGAAGTTTACTGGGTTAACACCCATCAGATGATATGACTGAAGGTTCAACATAGATTCAGGAAGTGGGAAGAACACCAGGCATGCAGAAAACCGCATTTCTGCAAAAGCAGGCAGGGATCCAGTGATGTAACAGAGACACAGACTGGGCAGAATCACTTTAAGCATTCGGTACACTTTACTTATCAACCCTGGACAGGACTAAGCTCATGAAAGTTACTTCCACCAAGCTCTACCCTGCCGATAGCTTATGTTCATTTCTCCATCACTGAACAGTATCTTTCCAAAATTCTTTTCTGAATATTCATCTTGCCTCCCTTGTTGAATTATAATAATCTAAATATTTTTTTTTCCCCATGAAGTATAGTCCCGTATGTAAACAGAGTGAGAACAATTCTTTTCTTATCCCACAATAAACATCTTTTGTTTCCCCTCCCCTCTTTTATGGGGAGGAAACACTTTGTTCACGTCTCATTTTGTTTCCTAGCCACTGAACAACCATGTAACCCAAACCTAAGGGCCTAAAATCGTAAAGGAGAGACCATTTATCTCATGCATAAGTGTGTAAGACTTTATTTTGTAATGAAGCAGAGGAATTTATTCATAAATTATGTCTAAATAGTATTCTAATACACTCCTTGCTACGGTCTACCCACAGTTCTGAAAAAAACCGTAATTTGCTACACGTGCATCTATCTTTGCTGTCAGAGTGAAAGGAACAGAAATAACCTGAGGAACAAAACTGAGTAAGAATAAGAGGAAGAATCCTGAAGGATCTTGACATTCAGAACACTGAGGTTAAATTTATTTGGACTAAAAAAAGGAGAGAAAAAGACTATTTGAGCAGTAGGTAATGAAGATTATTTTAACTACTGAGTACATGAGGGCATACCAACATACATGTTGGCAAGAAAAACCAAGATATCCTGGGCTGCAGGAGAGAAGTGTGTATACAGCATAGAACTGTATAGCACAAGAGTAGCACTTGGCTGCTTTAGGGGAAAGGTGCTATAAAATAGCATTTGCCTTAAAATCCACATTGTTTACAATTTTTTTCTACAGGCTTGCCAAGACTAATCTCTTTTTGCCCAGAGAGCAGCAACAGTGAGTCTCATCATTCCTGTGTCGTACTCTTGTCTAGTAAAAATAAGTACTCCATCTTATTAAGCTAAGCAAGGATCAATCATAAACTGTTGAAGAAAGAGCAGGAAAAAAACAGCTTCAGGAGTAATCAATGGTGAAAGTTTTCATTTCATTTCATTCTTTCAATTGATCTTCTTCCTGCTTAGGCCTTAGGTTTTTGCACAATGAAGCTCTACTGTGCTTTCACTCCAGTAAGGAGTGGGTGGGAGTAGTAGTCATCACTAAGAAATCATTTCCACCTCTGTATGTGCATCTCACCCTTCTCTCTTGGAGCACTTCTATAGCCTTCTTCACTCATGCCTGAAATATATTCAACTTTGCACATGATCTGCATATGGAAAAGGATCTGTAGATTGTCTCTGAAGCTGTCTATTGATAGATCAAAAGAAAAAAAGTGTCATACTTTTGTTACTGCAAATGTATTACAAAATGAACTGAAGAACTAACACGGTGCGCAAGAACTTGTTTGGAAAAGTCACACAAACTCAAGCTGTTGTTTGGCTGCCAGAGAATGTGTCAGTGTAGCGACTGTTACATGGTGACTTTCTCACCAGAAGACAGGAATGAAGCAGTTAAATCAGAATAGTATCTATCACATATATAGAAAACATCAGTTTTCACTGGGAGAATTACAGAACTTAGAAACAGAGAACTCTATTAACTCAGCTAGCCATTGCCAATGTCAGAGCAAGGGCATTCATTCTCAGGGAGCTCATTCCACAAAAGGAAAAAAAATCCTACCAGCATGATTGCTATTAGTTGCTCTATGTTGCATGAATTACATTTTAAAAAATAACTCAGAATGTCTACAATATTGTCTATGTCTATTAATTGTTAGGAATAAATTAATTTACTACCTTCGCTTTTATAAATTTGGCTTTAAATTTGACCGAGAGCCCAATTCATGGCATAATCCTTCAGAAAGACATAACAAACTTCATGTCCAAGCATCCAACTCAAATCATACATTCAACTGGCAATTTTGTGTTCAGCCCAGGCTGAGAGGTGAAGATGAGACAAGCTCCATTTCAGGAATGAAAAACACCATCAATATTAGTAATCCTGTCCTGATGCACCCAGAGCCCAGCAGCGTTCAGTGCTGCAACCCACCACAGCAACTGTAGCTGTCAGGCATGAAAGCTAAGTGTGCCATTTCTAGACATCTCCTAAGAAAAAAGGTTCTTATATGGTTATGCTGTCTGCTCTTGTGGACATTCTTTTCTCCTCACTAACTTTTGAACCTATGGAACATTTGCATTCAAGTTCCACAGTAGATAGAGATCTTAAAGGTAGGAGTCTCCTACAGGTTAAATGAAAACAAATGGCTTCTGAGAGCTGCAAATCAATGCTCCTCTGAAGGAGGCTGAGCTCTGGTTGGACTGTGCCAGTCATCATTTGCACAGCTTGTCTCCCAGTAGGAGGGGATGTGAGAGAGAGATAAGAGGGCTCCAGGGATATAGGTGTTTTGATGCCAACTGTATCCTGGGCTGCATCAACAGAAGTGTGGCCAGGAGGTCAAGCGAAGTAATTCTGCCCCTCTGAGCCGCTCTGATGAGACCCCACCTGGAGTAATGTGTCCAGCTCCGGAGTCCCAAGCACAAGAAAGACATGGACCTCTTGAAGTGAGTTCAGAGGAGGGCCACAAAAATGATCAGAGGGCTGGAACACTGGAACAGGTTGCCCGGAGAGGTGGTAGAAGCCCTATCCCAGGAAATATTCAAGGTCAGGTTGGGCAGGGCTCTGAATCATCTGATCTAATTGAAGATGTCCCTGCTTACTTTTAGTGGTGTTGGACTAGACGACCTTTAAAGGTCCCTTTCAACTCAAAGCATTCTATAACTTTATGATCAAGAACTGCAGTAGCTCATGAAGAGAGGTGAGATCATTGTTGAGAGGACACATGTGGGCTCCAATATTACTAATATCTGTAGAACAACTGAAGTTAGGAAGAAATGAAAAATGTAAAATATGTATATAGAAAAATTATGTATGTGTGCATACATGTGCATATTATATATGTATATCTTTGACAGAAGTGTGTACATCTCCAACATATTTAAATCAGGCTTGCTTTCTTTGAGACTGTTGAATTTAATTTTTTTTCAAAGAACTGAACCCTTTCTCTTTTAACTTGGTAATGAAAAGTAGGAAGATACTTCAAAAAGGCACCTTAAAAGGCATCTTAAGCTAACATGAAAATCCAGATGAATTTTTAAGAAAAAGTAGAAAACTTAAGACAGCTGTCTGATTTTTGCTTTTGCATTGAGGATGGGTGAAACTATAAATCTGATTTCCTGTTTCCAACAAAGCAGTGATTTTCAATTCTGCTCTTGCTTATTAGAAACTGCAACACTTTTATAACTCTTTGATATTAAAAACCAACAGGTGATACACTAACAATAAATAATTACTGAGTCTAAACAGTAGCAGAAGATTAATTAAGGATCATAAAGAGTGGGGTAGAAGAAAGCATGACGCCTAAAAAAAAAGGAATTTCTGTCTGAGTTGTTCATGTACTCTACTTTCTCACAATTATCCTAGCCACTCCAAGCAGTCCTACGCAGTTCTCTTTCAAAAAAGCTTTTCTCACTTACTATAATCTTCCCCAGCTGCTATTCTTTCTTTAATTCCCTTGTTCCTGATTCCCACACTTGGAACCCGCAGCCAGACTCATGCTGTCATTTAATCCTCCCCATGTATGCCTACTTCTCCTTATTTCACTGATATAATTGCCAAATTTCTCCATACTCCACTTCTCTTACCTCTTGACTCTTTTTCTCACATTAAAGTCTGCCTTGCCGCCTCCTGCTGCTGTTCGTCCTCACCAATCACTTTACTTCCAGGCTGTGGTTTATCTTTGATGGAAATCTTCTCAGCAGACTGTCTGCTATCAGTTGCAGGCACCAAACCCTTCATCTTGGACCTGTACTTTTTCACTAGTCAGATACACCTTTCTACCTTCCTTTGATATCAATATTATCCTATAATATTTGTATCTTCCTTTCATACTGATTTAAGTCCAATGTCTTATGGGCTTTTTGTTTTTTTTTTCCACAAGAACTGATAGAATAGTTTTTTCTTAATACTTGTAATTATCAAGTCTGTTTTCTAGAATCCAGAAAATTGCTAGGAGGTCATTGCTTTCATGTCTGTTTTCATGTCAAGGCACTTTCAGTGAGATGCAAACTCTCTCTGCACTGAAAACAAAAAAATAACAAAAAGTGGTCACTCCTCTGGTATTTAGACACTGGACAGACATGTCACAACTCAGGATGAGAGGTGGAGAAAAAGCAGGAATTGATGGACTGAAGTTGAAACTGGAAAATGCAGTTAACTATGCTTAAGGGAAGGAATGCAAATTAGCTAAAATGGCTAATTAGTGACCTACGAAGTATTTTCAGATGAGCACAAAATTCTTGGTGATATGCCAAAAAATTAAATGGAAAATAAGTTCAAGGATTTTAATGAGTTTTACCTGTGTGATCGCTGACTGTGATTTCAGCCAATTCTATCCTGTCCGTTCTTCTATATATAGGTAAAAAAAAATATAAAAAATTACGAAACACAAAGCTATAAAACTAAGAATAACTAATGTGAAGATAGAAGCTGCACTAGGATTTACATGCAAGTAAGTATTATGAGCGCACTGTTCTGCCATCCACTTTATCTTTCTGAATTTAATTATCTTTGCAGCCTACTCATTCAAACGCAGATGAAATTAGCCAAGGCATTATAAAACTACAAGGTGTTATGAAGGGTGCAAACAGGCAAATAAATCCTCCATCATAGAAGAATGACTGCGTGAAACTAATTTTCCTAGGCTATACTTATAGCAAGAAAGTCTACAGGGGCAGGGCACTGACTTATAACCATCCATGTGATTTCTTAGCCTACTCCCTATCACTATTTTGACACAAGCCAGCAGAGCCTTCCCAAGAAGCAGTTCAGGAGAGAGCATGGGCATGAGAGGATTCCAATAGATCTTAGGCAATGAGGCAATCTCATTCTGAGGAAAGTTTAAGATAGGTTAGCCAGAAGAACATCAGCCAGATCTTGCTCTCAGAACCAGGGATAGACCCTGGTCTTTTTATTTGTCTGTACAGATGCAACCTCAAGTGATCTTAAGAGTGAGAGCTTTAGAGGTCTCTCCAGAAGGAGACTTTCAGGTTTCTTTCCGTATATAATGCATATCTTCAAATGTCAGAGGAGTATAGGATGGCACCAAGGTAAAATAAAATGACAGATAGTTTCTTTCTCAATCCAGGAAAGCTGAGAATATGCAACATGAACAAAGCTGGCATATGTTTAGTTTCATCTCCCAATGAGCAGAGACAAGCATGGTGGCAAAAGCCAAGATCCAGCTTGGACCATCTGAGGACATTCATTTCAAAATGGCAAAGAATCCTTTTCCCAATGGGGTTCTGTTCAACAATTCCTATAATCTGCCAACAAACTGCATGAAAGCACTTGCTTAAATGGAATAGCAAAAGGCATGCAAGTTAATGACTTCTACTGTGCACTGAGCACTCACAGACCTCTCCAGAAGGAAGCAGCTGAACTGACTGATCTGTTCATTTTTATGCAGCCTGCCTCTAATGGGTACCTGTGGCTGGCACGTGTTTTTTGTCAGTATATTAATGGAATATGAGGAGTCTGTTAGCTTGTGCGCTAGCTGAGAAGTGGTGCTTTTAAAGGTAACTCCTGCAGTAGTATGGTCTTCAGCCACCGAGTAGCTTATGGAACAGCACAGTGAACAGTGCTCTCCAGACTTCTATGTATTTCACCTGTTCATTTACACATGATTTTCTACACTTCCTGGCATTTCTGTCCCTTTACTGATGAAAGCATAACTTTGGCTATTGATAAGATGGTGAAGTTAAAACATAAAGTGTAATAACAGCAGAAGCAAGACAGCTGAAAGGCTCCTCTAGTTCTCATCCTGTAGTGGTCATAGCAAGGAAAGGGAGCTGAAGCAGAAAACAGGATTGCTTTTGTGTGAAAAGTGAATTCACATGCCTTCCCTCCCTTTGTGAGGATTGGTTTCACTCAAATGTGCCATTAACTTTAGTGGAACTACTCATATGTTTAATAGCAAACACATGTACTCAGCTAATTTCCAACATTCATAAATAATATTCAACCTCAAAAAAAAAAAATCAGAATGTCTTTACAACAGACAAATAAAAGTCTACCTAAACCCTTTTCTTCCTCCAAGTTGCACATATTCATGTAAAACAACTTTATTTGCATCTTCTGGATGGGAGCTCAGTTTTCAGGCCAGGTAATGCAACTCATGATATATAGAGATCATGAACTGAAACAACTTTTCAGTTGCCTACAGACTCCACCAAGGAACAAAGTGAAATGCCTGCTCTGGAGATATGGCCAAGGACAGCAGGGAGCTTGGTGCTACTTGTGAAACAAAGAGGACATATCACAAAGCTAACTGAGAAAGAGTGACATAACAAAGAAATACAGCTGGCAGCAGGGAGAAGAGGTTCTTTGCCTGATTCAAGAAAAAGCACATTTTGGTGAAACACAGGCAATGCTTCTAACTAGACCTTCAAATTCAATAGTGGTCCTATTTTAGTTTTGAAAACACTTTCAAGGTGCATGAATTTTCACAAGATAACAATTCCAGTCTGTGAGTTTAAGGTTTCAAAAATACTACCCAATCTTGCATATTCTTGAAATGACTGAAAATATTAAAACAAACATTAAAAAGTGATGTCAAAATTATAAAATATTGACATTTAACCAATTCATAATGTTTATATGAATACCTGTTGCCAAAAAAGTTCTTGCTACTGAAAATGGAGAAATCAATTAGCAATTTAACTCAGTTATTAAAGTAGACCTGTAAAGAAATTTTTTTCTAATGTTCATATATCACGGCATATTTTTATACTGTATTAGAACAGAAGTAGAATATTCCCTTGCTAGAACATGTAATTTACAGATTTTTGAACATTTTTTTCTAATGTTCATATATCACAGCATATTTTTATACTGTATTAGAACAGAAGTAGAATATTCCCTTGCTAGAACATGTAATTTACAGATTTTTGAACATCTATGATATAGAGTTTCTAGGAAAATCAGTTTTATTTTGTAAGGTATTATTATGTTATCTTTTCTACTTAATATATTAAAGATGGTATTGCCTTAAAACTGGGTTTCACACAAAATATTGCATTAATTTTGTATTTTCAAAGATACTTAAGATATTAAAAAAACATATAAAAAAAGATATAAAAAACTCAGTAATGTTGCTAACTATTAATTAATTTAGGTAATCACAGAGAAGTAATTTTTCCTGAATGTAATCTGAATGTAATTTTTGGAGAAGAGTTTTAATTCATATAAGATAACATATATAGTTTAACATTTCATATTGTAATGAAAAGATCATGACAGTAAAAAATTCAATGTCCTTCATACAAGTACTTGCAAGCATAGGAAAATCTCCTGAAGAAAAAGTATAAAAAGACTAATCCCTTCCCAATGTTAAGGAGACTGTGTTTTGACTACTCAACAATAAAAGGTAGCAGTGCTTAGAAAATATCTCCCAAAGGCTCTGTTCTACTTATGTAGATACAAAAAGAACCGTACACAAATTATTTAGCTGATTAGGGGAAAAAAAAAAATTGTCTTTGATAAGGAATCATTCACCTTTCCTTAAACATGCTCCATTATGAATGGTTTGAGAACAACTTACATGTGTTCTCCCTCTTGTGACATGTTCTCAATGACAATTTTTTTCCTTCTTAATCTATTCCCTGAGCAGGAAGAAAGAGTTTAACTGAACTCACATATGCCTAACAGTATTAGAGAGAATCCTATCATTTTTTGTTTAAGCAGTAATCAAAATGCAGTAACGAAACCTGTACTGACACTTAAGAAAAACCTTGAAGGATTTCCTTAGTCATAAACTACTAAAATATAAAAAACTGTAAAAAAAAATATACGGTTCATGAGCGTACTTCTTCAACTGGATTCTCACGTTTCCGCTGAATTTTGATGCACTTTTGTGATATCTTCAAAAGCCTCACTATATATTGCCAAACTATTTGAAAGTTGCTACATATAAGGATGTGTTACTTTACAAAATTGAAAAAAAACAACCAACAAAACATTAACCTGGAGTGGTCCAATAGCATAGTTAAGAAGCAGAACATACAGCCAGAAGAACAGAAAAAATAATTTCACAATTCTTTGTTGTGTTGCTAAAGCATGGAATAGGGACATGGAATAATGACAAGTTTTAGGCTTATATTATGGTTCTGCAGGGGCTTCTGCAGTAGTCTTAGGTAACTTCTCTGTTCTGTTCTTCTCTTAGCCTCCCCTGTGTTTGTCTCACTTCTCTATACAGACTGCAAAGCTCATATATGAATAAAAACATGTTTAAAAACGGGTACATGTGCCTAAAACGCACAGACATTTGGCATTTTGTTTCTAAGAAATAAACCTGAAAAATCCTCCTTATAACTCCAGTGGTGTTTGAGTTCCCCCAGCTCAGCTTTTTTACCCTAATTTTCCCTCCAATTTTGATTCTCTGCATGTTGAGAAGCTACTGACTCTTGCCAACATGGAGATGGCAGGGAACATCAGCCTTCAGAAAATGCAAGTCCTGCACGTTCTGCCCCAGGGGCAAATCTCATAAACTTTACAAACTACAGCAGCAGAATTCTGCTCAAGAAATGTAGTTTTGGACACTGCTTTCTTTTATTACCTCTCTAGAGAAGCAGAAATGAAATCTCCATCTTATATTGTAACCAAGAGGATGCATCCACGATAGAGGAAGATCTGAGTTCAGAGCCCCTCCCCTGCTGCAGAAGACTAAAACATTTCCTGCTTTCTTGGAGAGTACCTGGCAAACACCATCCAATACATAGCTGACGTGCACTATTTTGTAAACCGAAGTTTTTGCCAACACCCAGGAAAAGAAAAAAGGAAGACTCAATAGGTCAAATACAGCATTGATAAGAGAGCCATGACTCTAGGCTAGTGGTTAGGATGTGTTTGCAAGCAAAGGCTTCAGCTTCCTGATCCAATGGTTACTTGTATGTTTTCTGTAAATCATCTCTGGTACACTTAGCCAATTTTAAATTTCTCAATCGTTAACATTATTTCTCCTGTAAGAGCTTTCTGTTAGCGGCACATGAAAGTTTTGAGTGATAGCATCATCACACTTATTCCATGGAAGACAAAGCCAATCTAAATGGTCAGGAGATGCCTGGGAGGCATATCCCAGTTTATTATGAGGGACATCAGTACAAAGAGCCCAGAAGTATGAAGACCCCACACAACTATATTCTCAGTACCTGCATGACTTCCCTTGAGCTGCATATCTTTTCTTGTGGTTAAAAGCACAAGTACTATAACATTTACCTCCACATTTTCTCCTGTGGCACAGGAGAGGGCACAGATTACTCTTATTTATAATACAGGCGTATAACAGCCAGCTGCAATGGGTAATATAAGAGTGCAGTAAAACTGAACTCTTTGAATACTGAAACATGTGAATAAGTTGCATACCAGTTGAGGCCAGAGAGCTGTGTGGAATTAGTCTGCAGAGCATGCCTCTAACACCACCTTTACTTTGGGGGCTATTTTCATCATTTTTTACTTTCAGGTAATTATTTTATAAATTACCTTCTATCCTTAGGAAAAAAAAAAATTATTTATCAAAAAGATAGAAATAGCATTTCTGATGGCATGGGTAGTGTTAAAGACATAAATCCAATACTGGGATATGACTCACTACAGAACCTTTAATACTGCATTCCATTTAAGTACAATGAACGAAATCCTGTATTATAATGAAATGTTAATTGAAGAAAAAAATGTAGCCATAATGAATCTCTAAAGAAAAATGCCATATGTATTTATTTTTGGTGCTAAAACCATGCCTCTGACAACTGTCCAAGAGTAAAGTACAACAGCCCTCTTCCTGCTGGCCTTGGGAGATCTGAAGTAAATCTGCCTTCACAGCACATTGTTATTTAGTGCAGGTGGTTCATAGAGTAGCATATAGATGAGTATTATCCCTCTGGAATAATACAAACATTAATCTTTGAGGTGGCTGTTAAAAAAAAAAAAAAAAAGACAGACAATACTAAAAAAAATATTTCAACTGAAAAAAATAACCAACTTAATTTTCTTCTCTAGACTACATAGATACATAGAACTGTAACTGCAGATAAGTATCAGGCAAACTGAAAACTGAATCAATTGCTAGAGCTGAAGTGTGAAATTGCTCTATAAATATTTTCTTTTCACTCTCAAGTTTCAGTAGGATGAAATCAGAGTCCTCTTTCACAGAATATCCAAAAAGAAATTCGCAGATATTACATCACACATTAACTAAGTGATTATGAAATCCTCAAAGGAGTTTTCAAACTGGAACTTTCTTAAGGAAAAGTCTAAAAAAGAAATGCTGTCCAAATTGAATTAATTCAGAAGGGACTATGATGAGTTTTCCTTATGTAACAACACAAAGAACCAATCTTGTTTACTGTGAAAATGGAAATAAACAGTCTTTAAAGTTTTTTTATGAGATGTATATTTATTTATTTTTTTAGCAGGGATCTTACAAGAATTCTTCTGCTCTGAATAAGAAAAGATAGTTTAGCAGTATTTTTACCAAGAAAGATCACCCTATATTTCTCTTTCTATTTTTACCTCTAATTATGTAAAGAAAAAATCTTGTGGAAGGTCAAGCTAAAAGTTCTGATCTCACTTATAGCTTTCCCCTTTTTATTTTTCCCTTACTAATGAGATCAAGTGGTAACATAAGTAAGTTGCTTTTTAAGGAAAGGGTTGGCCACACAGAAAATCATGTTTTGACATATAATTAGAGGGGTTTAATCATATAAATGCCTACAATCAGGGGACTTAGCTTTACTTCTACCAGGTATATATCTCACTGAGTTGGTAACTATGTATTACAGAGAGGAAGCGAAATAAGTAATTTGTGACTAGGGCCATATTGCTCACTTGGTATATGTGATTTGCACATTTTGTCCCAAAATTAAGCCTGCTATTCTTACTAACTAGTCTCATCATAGGACTTCCTTCCTTCCTATCTGCCTGGAACTCCTTATTTACAGCATAAGGTGTCTCCCATACTCTGTGTGTGAGAAATGTCTTCTAGAGGACTTCTATAAGATCATAGCTAGCACTGCCTGGAGTTCAGTTCTGACACCTCAGCTACACATTCCTTCTCACTTCATCTGTCTCGCACAGAAGCTGTATGAAAATACAAGGACTGAAGTATAAACCTATGTCCTTTACAGAAAATCTGTTGAGGAGAGTTGCATAAATTTTGTACTGCCTTACCTTCTTTCCTAGTCTTTTCATACGCGCGAAAGAAAATTCAAAACCAAAAATCTATCACTTTAGGCAAGCATATTTAAGTCTGTGTAGTCAGTCTTTTGAGTTTGCAGTTAGAGTCTATGTATTTATTAGCATACTCTCCACAGTTTATTTAGTGAAAACCTGGTTAATGCTGCTGGTAATGTGTTTATTATAATGGTACTTTCTCTTTAGTAAAGGATTCAGGTCACAATTCTCAACTAATCATTAGGACAAATTGGCCTTAATCTCTTGTCAACTGCTAATCCTATATTTCTATCAATGTAATATGGGTTTATTTTGAAGCTAAATCAGATTACACATCAAGAATACTGATACAACTATAATGCTACACATTAAAACAATTATTAACATTAGCAGTCTGTCCCTGGAATAGAAGAGGAAATAAACCCCCAAACAAATGGCTTGCCTCAAATCACCTGAATTATGTATGTGATTTTAAAAAAATTAAAATACTTGGCCAGATTAAAAGTAGTGAATGATAATTTCAGTTGCCATTTTGGCCACATAAATTAATTCTAAGAATATAAAATAAAAATGTATATTATGAAAACAAATACAATTTTATTTCAGGAAATTGTTTGCTTACCGTATTCTATCTCATTTTAGACAATGAAATGCAATCAATGTAGTTTCTCCTTTAGTTACCGCTGTTGGAAGTGACCATCTTCTTTTTTAATAGGAAAAATATGTACTGTATGTAGAAGACTGGTTTTTATATAAATCTGAACTTGAATTGAGAAATGTGAAATTCCATACAAGACCAAGACCAATGTTCCCAGCAGATTCCCTTCAATTATTTCAGTAATTGAGGAAATTGCTCTATAGGCTACATGGTTAGTTCATAACAGACGTAACTGAGACTGTTCTACTTACGAATACAGAACTTTAGACCATAGTTTCAACACCCTACAAACCAAATAGAATTGAAAATGTGGACAGAGAAAATAAAATCCCACTCAAGTTTTTGCTCTGAGACACCTGTTTCTCTTATAATTCTTCTAAGAAAAGATATAGTCATAAAATAGCAAAATTTCAAAACCTTGTTTCATTAGGGTTACACTTTGGACATATCCAGAATTTGTTAAAACAGAAGTCACTCTTTTTTGATGAACACTAACTCTCTCAAGGACAATCATCATTTTATCTGCACTGAATCAACTGATTTTTGCCTTTTTTTCTTTTTTTTTTTTTTCTACAGAGAAATATGATGTCAAGAATATAATGCCATATTTTAACTCCACTAAAATTACAAAGGATATTAAGAAAGCTCAGAACACCATGACGCACTGTCTGAAAACTCTATTTTTACAGCCCTATAACTTCATGCCATATATGGCACCTTGCCAAACTTTGTCTTCCTGCTAAAGGAGGGACATCCTTTATCTTAGCCATTAAAAAAACAAAACAAAACAAGCAGCTTTTTGGTTCTAATGACATTTTAATAGGTTTTAATATTTTTCTCTCTCTTGGTTGACTTTGCATAGTTTTCCAATAGTTTTCCAATGCTTTCCTAGAACTTTTATCTTAGGATAGTTGCCCTATTAGAAACAGTAATTAGCTTCCATGGACCAACATGTGGCCACAGAGAAACTGCAATTCTGGCAGTGTTAGCTGACCCCCAGCATCATCTGTTACGCTCACCTGTGCAAGGCCTTCCAGAGCACTGTACCTTAGAATAATGCTCTACAGAGACACACAAGGGCAGTTTGCTTCTGACCAAACATATGGTTACATCTCCCTGCACCTGGTCACTCTGAAGTAATGCTATTACATGCTTTTTGTCATTTATTTTAATAGATGCCATCTATTGTGATCATATACCCAAAGATGTCATGGGACTCAGTATTCCAGAGGCCCATTTAGCTGTCAGCTAAATAAAAGCGAGTCAAGACACCCAGGTATCCACCTGCTAGAGGATAGTGCATGTAAGGTGAAAGGGAGATCTAAGGTCACATAATCAGAAGAGGGCAGAGATTTCACTCATTAATGAAGTATAACTCAGAGTTACAGGTCTGCCCCTATATAGAAGCCCGATCATCAGTTCCCTCAGGGCTGTCCAGCATGAAAAGGATCGCATTTTGATATGAATAGGTAGGCAAACACGGTTAAGATGCTGCTTGGGATTTACATTCTCTATTTTACTTTCCTTTGAAAGGAAAGACAGCTTTGCCACTAGGAAGAATACTTGTCAAAACAGGACCTAAACGTTAAAGCATAAATTCTTTCTAACCCACCAAATGTTAGCTTCTAGGAACGATTGCTTGACTCAAGCGCACAGAGTATTCCCTTAGCTAATTTTTGTAGCACTGAAAACGTGTGGGAACCAGAACTAAAATAAACTCTGATTTACCATGCCATTTTACTCTATTATATCTTGTCTTTTAGTGAAGTCTTATCTGAAGTGAAAGTTACCTTAAGTAAAATTACTTTTGTGTTATCCAACCATTAGCTTGATTCCAAGGTTAAAGAAAGCACAAATTTCCAGGCTTTTGGGGTTTTTTAAATTGCTTTGAAATAAATCAAATCAGAACATAAAATACTCATCCTGTATATTCTCACACGAAATTTTCATTAAATCAAATAATAGGAAAAAAACATCACAGCAGTGATACACGTTAAAAAGAGTATGAACTTTAAAAATCACAACTCTTCTTTAAGCCCAATTGGAAATCAGAGAATGAGTCGTATCTATTTTAATGTAGGTTTTCTGTATTCTCATGGTCTTAACACCGCTTGCTGTGGTTTTATTTTCCCATAACAATAGTGATCCAAAAAGCATCATTAAAGCTCTTTTCATGTAACGGATATGAGAACACACTGGGATCCTCATGCTATGATAACCTGAAGAGATCAGTTCCTAGTGCCTATGTTAATCAAGTTAATCTTTTCTACTTCTTGAATTACTATTTTACTCTCAGAAATTACCTTTGATGGGCTTAGTCAGCAGAGTTACCAGATTAGCAGTTTTCTAAGTGCTTAAGATTGTGTATAGAATCATAGAATTGTTTAGGTTGGAAAAGACCTTCAAAATCATTGAGTCCAACTGTTAACCCAGCACTGCCAAGTCCACCAGTAAACCATGTCCCTGAGAACCATATCTACATGTCATATTTCAGATGTATTCAGTTTTCTTTCTGGACGCCTTCCAACACAGTATATACACTAAGCCATAGTTGAACGAAATCAAAATATCCTTGTTAGGTAATAAATTAGTTATTATCATCATCATAATTGTTACTGTTGTTACAATTACTCCTTTTACTCCCACCTGTAACAACAAATCAAGATATCCTTTACCTGCAAAAGCCCTAACAACTGTTTCTACCTGAATACGCTAAAAGAATTACAGACCAGAATAAAAAATACTTCGTTGTAGGTATTAATAAATTCTCACTTAAAATACTATGCAAACTAACAAGAAATAACATAAAATTAATTTGAAAGGACGGTAAAAATGCACCTACTAAGGCATTTATTGTAAACCTGATTCACAATCCCAAAAGCAGTTATGATGACTTACTGTCAAAAAATCTTTGGCATAGATTCAGTTATAAAACATGACTGAAGAAAACCACTGAAATTAAATTATGCTTTACAAAACACTTGAAAAATTTTCAGAGCTACTTATAGACATTTCTTCACTAACTTCCGTATGCACACAGTTTATAAAAGCCTAATTGCTATAAATATCATCAGAACTTTTTGCATAAGTAGTTTTGCTATCCCATGATATTGTCATGCTTTTTTCAATCGTGATATGTAAGGTGATACTTAGCTGATCAACTGAATGACATAATTTCTTCAGAAACTACCTAAGAACTCTTTATACTTCAACCAGTTTCTACGTGGTACCAGGACCTTGCCACCTGAGTATTCCCTGCCTCTCAGTTCCAGAAACTGTACTTACAGGACGTCTACAGAACATTAGTGTTATGATCCCAGCCTTGTATCAATGCTTGTACCAATACAGGATTCCTTGTGCATCTGAAAACAGGAACTTGATGAAATATATCAGGGAAATTTTAAAATTTATTAAATATATTAACTGCAGGTTTTAAACCTGCGTCATTCCTGTATAACACTGGTGGGCTAATGGATGTTAAGGCATGCAAGACACTTCTTCACGATGTGAACTTACTCTCACCCATCCAACAGGCCATCACCTTGTATCACTGGGGACACAGAACCATACACGGACTACGTCCAAGGGCTGCCATCTGGCCACAGCCTTGCTTACCATATGATCCAACTATTTAAATGATGCACGTGCCTGTCCTGTTAGGTGTAGCCACATGTAGCCACCAGACAAGCCCCCTCAGGAGTGTTGTCAAATAGGGCACCAGGAGCTGGTGTGCGGTAACAGCTGCGCAAAACAACCCCCATCCACCTGATATACGAAGTGCTTTTATAGAAGGCAGCAGCAGGAGATGCACTGGCTGCTCTTGTTGGGGCCAAGCACAGGCCAGCCCTGAGCACAGACCTCTCCCAGGGAGTAGCCCAGGGAGAAGGGCTGCAGGCCAGAGCCGTGCAAGCTCCCTTGGTTTCCTCTGCACCTCTAAGAGCACTGAAAGACAGCTCCTTATTCAAGAGTTTTTCAGAACATCCCATTCACAGTCAACAGGTCAAAAGATCTTGAGTACTTTTGAAAGAGTTACATTTCACATTTGTACCTGACTTGAACATCTAATCAGTTGTTGGGCAACTGATTGGATATAACAGAGAGGAAAACGTCAGATTAAAAGTAAAAAATAACTAAGACGATGTGGTATTTAAATCAAATCTAGGTAAGTCATGAAATACAGATTCTCTCTAGTGTCAAGAAATACTTGAACAGCATGCAAAGAGCTGACATCCTTCATTTAATGTCTCTTACAGCCAGAGAGACCAGATTAGATCAGAACTAGTGCATTGTATTCGACTTGATATCCAAATATACCAATGCAGTTAAATATCTGTGTACTATCACATGAGTAAAACTTGGATTTCTAGGTGAGCAAGTGGCTAAGTTTTTTGTCTGAGAACTAGACACTTCTCAGATCAGTGTAAAGATGGCTTCATCTTTTGTATCACATTCCTTTGAACTCAGAGAAAACAGAGACATATATGAAACTGCCATTTCCATAACCCACAAGTGAGTTTGTAAAACATGAGACTGCTGCAAAGATTTGCCTACGGATGGAGTCATCAGTGTCTGCACAATATTTAGTTTTACTACATACGTTCTTTTCCCCTTTCTGCATTCTCTCATCTCATAGCACATTCAGTAAGCCACACACCCAAGCTCCCAGATCTCTTTCTGTGCTCCTTCTTCTGCACTATTATCCCTCTTGCTTACTCTTCCTTTGCCCTCTTTTTTATTTCTACCCTTTCCAGATACTTTAAATCCCCTTCCTACAAAAGTTTACTTACAAAATTTACCACAATTTCTGACATTGCAAATCATCATTTTACTCCATTTTGATTTCACGATATAAACCACAAATTTTCCAAAGAACTAAAAAAATCTCTTAGCAATATTTGAACGTTGGTTAGCACAATGGAGAACTTTGGATGGGACCACACACATCAGAATACCAGAAACTTACATCAGATGTTATGTCATGGTTACAGCAGTTCTGCTTAAATACTGAACATACCATATATCTTATATACGTATATCTTGAAATATATAAATATATATATGTGCATATCAATACAAGTTGCTTAAGTACTTTTAAAATATATACGTCACTTAAATATAAGTAATCTTTTTTTTTTCATTAAAATACACTTCTACACAGCTTCCTTAATTGACAATGAGAGCTTTTCAGAGTGCATTATATGGATTTCCCTAAAATAGGAAGAATAGAAAAACATACATAAGATTTTAAATACTTTAGGCACTAAAGCAAAAAAACTCTCCACTTTTTCTAGGTCGAATATTTCAGTACCAAATTTTAACTGAGATAAACAGAAATGAGGAAATTCATACTGATGGTGTACACTTGTAGGCTGAAAAGAAATTAAGTGAAAACCAACAAAACAGCTGTAATAAAGTAATAAAATATAGCATATAATTTTGTTCAGAAAATACTTTCATTTTGAAATATGGTTGCATGTTCAAATGTGAAAAAACCCCACCATATTGAAATACACAACCCCTCTCTGTGACAAAAGAAAAGGAATTCTGCAACATTTCAGTGACCTTTCACAAATTTGCAGTAAGGATTCCCCTCAAACAGAAGTATGGCAGCTCATGTCGGCTCCTGAGAAGCAAGGAATTAATGCATTAAGCAGGTTCCAGCAAGCAGAAAAGAAAAGTCTCAGTCCAACCTGAAAAGGATCTCTGCTTAAAAAAAAAAAAATTAAAAAAATGTAGTTTAGTAATGTCCAGAGAAAAAAAAAAGGTTTTTGACCATTTTCTTCATTCTGTAGAACACTGTTGATCAGGCAACTACAACAAGATATCCGAATGATTAAGCCATAACACATATACATTATGTACATGCAAATGATAATTTGAGAGGGGAAAAAAAATCCAGTTCCTACCAGTTTGGCTGAGTTGTGACGTGCTACGACTTTTTCTTGAGAGACCCACGATGGCGACCATCTTCGCACCGATGCTGGAGCGTCTCTTTTTGCTGCCACCACCAACAGTGCCTACTGCCGTATCTGACTGGCTGCCATCGTTCTTCTCCAGTGTGTACATGTCCCCACTGATGCTGGTGCTCTTAGCCATGTTCTTTCCTGAAGTTCCCATCTGTCTGCTTTGCATTTTGGATGTAAAGACACTGTCAGCCAATGGATGGATAAACAGTGCAAACAAAAAAAAGAGTAAAAAGGGGAAGACAGAAAAGGACAGGTTTCAGATGGAAGGTTTCGGGAGACTGGAGGGTAAAAGCAGCTAATTCACACAGGCAGGGTTTGGTTTTTGAGAGGTGAAAATGAGCAATTTTATTTCTAGGATCCTAGTTTATCTCCTGCAAACATACTTGACTCATTCAATTTTATTTTTTTTTTAATAATAAGCTCTTATTTGCTGATTATCTTAAAATATATTACCAGCAAAAACATATGAAAGAATGAATACATTGTTATACCATATATACATTTTTTGCTGGGGAATTTAAGTTCTGCAATCAATCCTCTGCCCCTCTTTCTCTCATATACTTACAGACAAATAGATCTATTCCTCCAGGAAACAGATATTTGATTCATTACTGAGTGGAATGAAAGGTTATCAGTATGAAGCCTAACTTGGTTTCTAAACATCCAGAAATTTCAAGGATGTTTTCAGTAATCTGATTTAGCTCAGTCAATTTTGATGAAATTACACAGCCATAGGTTTTTTGCGCCCTCCCTTCAGCAATAAATACATGCATTATATACATCTATTATTTCATACAACACTTGGTTGCTATGTGACGTAGATCACCATTACTGATAAGTGGATTTTAATCCTAATATACATTTGCACTCATTTATAGACTGTTTCTACACACTTTGCATGGCTTAGTCTAAATTATCTGCTGCAGCATTTCACAATATGCTCCAGGGGTTCATGATGTCTCAGTGGTCCAGGCTAAGTGACCTTTCCTTTGCACAGAAATTATAATATACAGTGATGACAGCAGTACCTGTCCAAGTTTTGCCCTCACATCCAGGTGTCTAGACAAACATCCAGACCTGGAAACTCTGGAGCACATGCGGGCCTCAGAATACAGAGACTATTTCTGCTTCAGTGAAATTCTTGCACAGAACTTAGATTTTTATTACTCTGTTTACTACAGTGCATTTCACTAAAAAGTCCCCACTAGATACAGTCTTACACAATCCACAAAACAGTGCAATACTTCTGGGAACTAGGGGAAATAATTTTTGATTTAAATCATTAGTATGTAAAGACTAATAAAGAGAAAAATTTTTCTTTTTAAACAGATTTTCAAAAATATGAAAGGCTATTCTTAGAGCTTTACCACTCAGCAAATAGCTCTAGAGTAAACTTTGGTCGGTATAGCCACACTCATTTCTGACCTGAATCTATTTAAAAAAAAGGAAGGTTGTATTGCTTCTTTATGAATGTTTTATAGTACATGTTGTGTCACACAAAACTCATCCATGAATTTAATGCAAAGGGATCTGTGTCTCCTCCACTCACTTCAGGGGAAATGGGACAAAGCATCAGTTGGAAAAACATTGCAACTATTTAAGATATCTGGGAGGTACCCCTAAAGTGCTTGCTCTTTAATTGACAGCTGCATGTGCATGAAGGCACAAAATGCGTGGAGTTCAGCCACAACACAGAGGAAAACATAAGAGCTTTTTTATAGAAGAAGTGGACTTCTCCCATTAAGTCAAAAATACTGAGTGTGCTTCTGAAGAAAGTTGTAAGGGAAAATATGAATGAGGGTTTGAACGATGAGCTGGAGAGGCACAAAACAAAGTGGAGAGACAGTCACAGTGGCCTTGCCTGCACAGAAAATAACAAAAGTCTGGAACACAGTGATAACCTGAAAATTTTTTTCTTGTCTTATTTTAACTCTCTTTGTCATTATATGTTAGTACATAGTAATTAACACTGGTACATTTAACACTAACCAAAGACCGCAATAGGATGCAGATAAAGAGGAAGGCAGGGAAGAGAAAAAAAGTGGATTTATATTTCTGGGGCTTTTTTGGCACTATGATAACTTGTCAGATGATAACATCACATGCTATATTTTCTTTCAAACATCTTCAGGGATTGTTTTACAGAAAGGAGGTATCATAGAAAATAGCTTTCAGTTTCAACACTATCTTGCATATAAGAAATACTAGAGAGACCTAGGAAGAACAGTGTTGGGAACAGCTAGTATCTTCAACTTTATATTATGCAAAATTCTTCAAGGAATCAGAAAATTAGAGTCCCTTATCCAGTAATGCTATTTTTTAATCCAAGTTTTCTACAGAAATATGATTAATGTGACTGCGCTATCTGTCCAGTTTCTCGCTTTTCAATATTTTTAAAAATCAGTTCAATTTTGACAAAAGAGTAGAAAACTAGAGCTATTTAGTTTCTAAAACTGCTTTGAAAACAGATCCCTGGAGAGAGATCTTGTGAATGCCCCTTTAGGGAAAGACTGTAGTATAAGTTATCACTGAATCTCTCCTATTTCATGTGGGAGCTCATCCGCACAGCACAGACTGATAGAGGGAGTAAAATTGTTATTGCTTGAAGAATAATCCATTTCAGTGATCCATTTTTCAAGAATGATATCCAGAAAATCAGTGGGTTCCTGTCATATTTGCTATTAGGAAATAATAATTATGGCATTGCTTTATAAGCAATATTAAAGTTTAGGAAAGGTCTTATGTCATAGCAGTGAAAACAGAAATATTCTATTTTCTCCTAAAACTCGCAAAGGAGAAAGTTGTCCTTTCCTGAGTCTAATGTACCTTTGAGGTGCTTCATGTGCCATTTCCCAAGATGTATAATTCTATTTAAGTGCAATGAATTGCAATAATTACTCTTATTAAAGAAACTGATGTACTTTAAAAGGTTGTCATGAAAACAAAAGTTGCTCTAATTTCATTACGCAGCTAACTATGAAATCTCTATGCATTACAAAAATTTGCTGTTTGGCTGCTAACAGCTTCTGTATCACAAAAAAGCTTCACTGTGTACACCTGCCAACAATGAGGTAGACTTCATTCAACCATGTTCTTTGATCAACTGAGAAAAGTAGGAAAGAGAATTCAGTAAAGAAATAGGAATTTACACTTGTGTGGATATGCCACATACCACTACAAATGGCTAATTTTTTTCTCCTGAAGAGAGCCATAGCAGCTTTTCCCCCCCAGTTTCTCTCTCATTGAAGAGGCTTTGAGAAATAAGTACTGGGAGCATTCTGAGCAGCTTATAGTACCTCACAGTAAATGCTTGGTATCCTCAAGTGAAGATCATTATTTTTCTACCCAAACTGTCTTCTGATAGTGCCAGAAATTGATTATTCCTAGAAAAATAGGGTATTGTATGTCAGATTTAGCTCCTTTCTCAGGTAGCAGAAATACAGAATGAAGAGAGGAAATTAAAACTAAGTAAACCCTACATCCTTTTCTCTTAACAGGAAACAGAAATTACTTACACATGAAGTTTTCTTTACACGTATATATATACAAATGTAATCATACACACACATCCAGTTAAATATGTATAATATTTCAAAACTTATAAGACGATATGAGTCAAGGAATATATAGATACTAAAAACAGGGTTCTCAAGGTGCGTTATAAAATATTAATCTTAGAAATATCCTCTGCAAAGAGAATGTGCAGCCAGATGGGGGCAAAAAACCCCAACAAAATTAAATAAAAGAATTACCTATGTTAGTCCTAATCATGTGTTCATAATGGTGTAATAATCACCCTTATTAAAATCAAAACAATAACAAAATAATCACATAACCCCAACTGCACAGCAGCCCACAGCAACATAGACTGAAGGGGACAGCAAGACCACTGACTTTGGGTTTGGGGACCAACTAGTCAACAAGAGCGGGGCGATGACCAAAGCTCACATGGGAATGTTCCTTCCTGCATTACTTCTAAATTCAGGGAACTATCTGAAGACAGCAAGAACTGTAGACAGGTCTCCGTCTGTGTAAGTAGACTAGAAACTATAGTTAGATGCTTCAATTTTCCAGTGAACAGAGAAAAAGAAAAGATCTCCATACTCTGGCTTCAACTCCAATCACTGTCTTCTCTAGTTTTTCTCAGTTGTGAGAAGTATTTTTATACACCTTTCCTAAAATCCAGTATTTCCTTGTAATCTCTTCACAAAGCAGATGGAAAGCAACTTAAATGACTAATAACAGCTAGGTGTAAAAGAACACTGTGAAATCTGATCATCACTTGAAACAGTCTCCTTAAAGCAAACTCAAAACAGGTATTAAGCATATTTATGTTTTCCCAAGTGATAATTATTCCAGATAGTCAGGATCAAGGTGGGCATGTCAGCTTCCTAAGTATTTTACAGTATATTTTCTTAACTTTAACTGTTTGTCGCCACCTATATTAAGGATAAATTTTAGAGAAATGCATTCTCAAAGCTAAAGCAGAAAGTTCTTCAAAACAAGTAAGTGAAAAATAAGACAGTAGAAAAGAAATTAGAGTAAGATATCTATAAGTATTTGTACTTTAAAGCCAACATTGGAGTACGACAACTTTAAGCACCAGATATTATTCTAAAAATACATACCATACAGGCCAGTTGAGGGCAGTCAGACTGACAGATACCTATGACAGGAAATTTAATATGGTCTTTATTGCCATTGAAGACCCATGTGCCACACCCATAGTACTTAATAAAATGGCTCAGGTCTGTTCTCTGATCTTGATAGCCTGTGTACACAGAGCTAGCTTACATTTTTCCCAACAGGGTTTTTCTCAGGCATGCTGCTTAGAGGAAACAGACTCTGGTGTACGTTGTCCCCTGATTTGTGCCCTGAACTGTTCAAACAACATGGATGATTGAGATTATGTCCCGGCCCTCTCTCACTCACTGTTATAGACATAGCCTCAGGTTGTTTTCAAATTCTGATATTCAAGAAGCGATTTCTACCCTAGAAGCTTTTTCTGAATGTTTTTAAAGAAGAACAGTAAGCAAGTACAAAACTGCTATTCATACAAAGTCTTCTGGAAAATGCATTGTTATGTTTCTGGATTTCTTAAAAGCATTAATCTTCAAGAATTCACTGCAGAGACCCACTTCTTTTTGAAGTAGGGGGTGGAATTATTCTCTGGAATCAATTTTGATGTAAAGGTTTTCCAGACTCCCACTATAGTAGGTAATCAGAAACTATCTTTGTTTTCTCCACAGTTTGTCAGTAGCTGTGCTGAATTACAGAAAGATTAGAAAATGTTGGCAGAGAAATTCTCCCAAAATACAATGGCTAGGACTGGCTACTTGGAAAACAATCACTTCAGGTGTTGACAGAGGGGAATACTGTGAAGTGTCCAAGGAAATATTCATACAAGGGAGGCAGATTAGTAGGCCTCATTAGAAGATCTTTGCTTTAGTCTTGGTATCTCCTGCTTAGACAGAACATTTCTTTGGTACCTGACCAAGAAAGAAAGCAACCCTTTGTGAGGTTTAAGGACAGGAAAGATTTCACAGTGCAAAAGGATCCTGCCCAAAAGGCAGAAAAACTGTTTTGAAGCCACTTTATATACAGCAGTATAGCTAGTAACTCATGCACCAGGTAAAATGAATTGCATTGTGAGAAAATGCTCCAGATCCTATATAAACAGGTTCCAGATAAAAATTTGGTTTAATCAACATTTTTAGTTGTTAAGAAGTAAAAAAAACAAGTCACAAACTTCATCCAACCTCTTCCAATTTCTGACTTGTTAGTACTTCTTATAAGAAAATACTAATTGTCGAACTAATTGATAATATTATTGACAGACATTACATTTTCCATGAAGTGGTTGCAGACACACTGAATCCTCATTGTTTCATATGTATCAAATGGAAAGTCTCGTTCTGTTGCCACACTTAAAAACCTGCAGTTCTTTGGCCACAGCATTGAAAAGCATCTCACTAGTTGGTTAGATTCTTGCCTGCAAAACCAGAAACTTTTAATAGCAACTGGCTGATTAGTACAGTAAGTGTCAAATTTCCTGAAGAACCTTTTGTTTGGGCCAGAAAAACACAACAAAAGACAAACTATAAAGAAACTACTGACACCTGGGAGTCCTTATGCTTCATCATGCCTTTTGAGATTTACAATATGTGGCAAGGCAACAAAAACAGGGATGGAGGAACTAAAGACAATGACTGCCCTGAAAGCTGTTACTGCTATAAAAAGCAATTGTGTGTGCCACAGGTTAAAGAACCTCATTAAGATTTTTGCAGGCATCCTTTGTCCCAAAATAAGTCCCAGCGTCAAGAGCCCTAGCCCTGTAGGTTAGCTAGTGACTCACTAACTGAATGGTCATTTCCCATAACCCAACTGTTACCTGGCATTTTCTCCTGTCTCTTCCTCTCACTGCTCTTCCTTCCATCATCTTCCTCACTAACATATCAACAAGGTAGATAATTTGTGTTGGTAGATGTAGAAAAGCTTCCTCTTCCCTCTTTACTAACCTGGTAAGTTGACATCATATCAGCAGGAATTCTGCACGATTAAAGTACGGGTAAAATTACAGAAAACTGACTTTTAAATCAGGCCCTGGCCCTGAATCCTAACAGTCCGTGGCAAAAGCAGCACAGAGAGCAGCACAGAATCCTTATACTCACTGACTCTGTAATCACTAATAAACTACAGAGTAACACTTATTCTACAAAGAATACTGTTCTATCTGTGTCTAAGACTGATAGACTAAAATTATTATGACAATTTTGTTTTGTTTTTTTAACTTATCAACAAATACACTAAACTAAAGCCAGTGTTGTAAAGCACAGGCATTTTTTCAATCTACAGTATTATTAATAGTTTTAAATGTGAAGGAGAAAGTATAAATACTATCCATTGTACTTTATATTGTTAGTTGGAGTTTTGAGGATTTTGTATTTTTGAGCCATCTTTACAGATAAATTGGAAATGAGAACATATAGCCTTGTTTTTCTATCAAAAATGTATGTATTGCAGAATCAGATTTACACTTAAGTCATCTGGCAGATCTTGCAGGTTTATTTGTTTCTCAATGCAAAGTCAACATTAATGCTTCCCTGCCATTTAGCTTAGTTCTCTGATAATGATTCATAATGAAAATAAAGCATCTAGATAGTAAAAATCCACTTTGCCAAGTGTGGAGCACAATTATGTGCTGTGATGTCCTAGCAAAAGGATTTTAACAATTTTTCGGTTGTTGTAATAAAATTTTCTAATGCATGTCTCTTGTGAGACTGGAAGACTTTGTTTACAGCTTTTTACAAGCAGGAGAGGAATTTTAATGTCATTCTTAATAGACCTCTTAGCTCAATTTAGCTCTCATTTCATTGATTTGCTGAAGGAATTTAACAAAAACAGCATTATGGGGACAGCTGTGATGTAGGAAATAACATTTCCATGGGAACAATGCTTCCAGCCAATGCACGCACTCATCTGCCAATTCACATCAGAGAGACACTGCAAGTTCAAAATGATAATGACTTAGTCTCCTGAGATTCACTTTGTCAGAAATTATCCTATTAACTCATTTATGGTATAAATCTCTAATAGCTACTGGACTGACTTAATTATTAGGTTTATTTTATTGAAATTCTAACAAGAAAGTTGGTGGGCAATAATAAAGCAGTGATTATAATTTATTTTGTTATGTATATTACTATTTAAAGAAAAGTTGTGTGCATATGTCAAAATAGAAGTAACGATTTTTGTATCAAATATGTTTCAAAGGTCTCTTCCATTACAAATCAGAAATACATCACCTGTTACAGTTCTCCGGTTGACTTGAGCAGAACCTTCCTCAGTCTGTTAGATATCAGGCTCTGCTCAATGCTTTATTATTATAAATTAATAGATTTATATTTTTTTCCATATCTTGCTTAGTATGTCTTTTTGCTTTTTTTAAAAAAAAAATAGGAAACACGTTCAAAATCATTTGGGGTCCCCCTGTTGGATTACTTACCAAACATTGCCACAACAAATGAGCGATGCAGAAAATTCACTGTAACAGATAACTCTTTCCAAACACTAGCAGTTGAATACCTCAGAGAGCTCCAGAGATCTTTGGTAAAAGTTCCCACCAACTCTTAGAGAATAATTGGCCATTTTTTTTTAAGTGTAAAAATACAATTTATAACAACTTTTTAACTTAAATTGAATTAATTTTATAACGAAAATTATTTGAGTGTTGATAAACTTTAAAGTTTTCCTTTACAAAGTTACAGAAAGGCTTTATTATCTTACTAACAGGAGTGAGTAATTGCAGAAACCCTTTCCTTTGATACAGTGAACTAAATCAGCCATTTATTACAAATGAATGCAAAAGAAGACTAGAGAGAAAACTAACTGAGGTACAAAAGTCTTGTATAAGTCAGCTGTCATGTTCATTTGTAGATACAAGGAGTCCCTATGAGCTCTGAAGGGTTGGCAATAAAGTAAATACATTCCAAACAGTAAGAGTCAATTCTGAATAACATTCATACAGAAAGCATCTTCTTTAACTCAGTCTGGCAAAGAAATAGCTGCATTTATAAAAGCAGGTTAATAACAAGCTTGCTAAATTAAAACTGACAATGAGCAATCTGATTTAATTGAGTGTCTTACAGAAATGCACCTTGTGTGCACTTAACCTGAAAGTTGAACGTCACATGCTTATTCAAACACACTGTTGAATTACAGTCTTTCAACAGAGATGGAAGAGAGGGGTTTTCTGTTTTCTATATTAAAACTGCTAAGTCACAAGCTATATTGCAAGCTTGCTTAGCTTTGCTGAGACTTTTTCCTTGAAGGGATGGAAGGAGCTCTATGAACTGAAAAGCAAATAGTGAAATGATAAACCAGACTTCAAATCCACTATATGTCCAAGACCTAAAATCGCCAGAGAAATAATGTAAAATCAAGTCAGGAAAGTGAGAAAAAATTCAGATTTGAAGGCAGAAATGCTCAGAATCATAGAGGTAAGAGACATCATATATTGTCTCAGGGTAAGAGGAACCATGATTGATCATCTTTGGTTGTTAAACTGGAAGATTTTCTTAGAAAACATATTGTCAGATAGAAAACTTTGGAAGATAGACTTATACAGAAATTGGATAGGATGTACTACTGAGAATACATTAATGGGAAAATCACATAATATGCAGGCAGGAGCCAAATATCCTGAAAGGGTTTTATTTAAATAAATTGCCATACTCAACATGGATTTCACTATAGCTGCATCTAGACTTCGCTCATGAAAGACTAGATTGCTTTGATTAATACTGTACATGCTTGTTGCATTGCTTATATGTGTGGCAGTAGGCATCTAAAGAATAAAGCAACTCTGATGTTTCCTTCATTCTTTATAAATTCAGGTTGCTTGAGAACTCTGAAAAATCAGGGTCAGAATAGGCACTACTAACATCTCACAAACCCGTAGCAGCTCTCTGAATCGATCTTCTGGGACTGAGAGCTAAATGGACACGAGCAAGACATCTGAAGCCATAATTATCTCAACCAAAGAGACATTATCTGGGACATGATAATCTTGCCTGTCTGACTTCTGTCACTTTGACAAAATGACTTTGAGTTACTTTGGGCCTCTGGGGGAAACTAGAAAAGCATACAGAAAAGTTAAGAACATCATAAAAAGAAAATGTGAGGAAACCTGGCTTGTATCTTTCTGAACACGTCTGCAAATCTCTCCTCTCTGACCTGGGGAGGACAGGTCTATGACCAGAAACTGAGGCATTGTGCACTTTGCACGCCGTACGCATTTGGAGCAAAGACTCCTCTTATTTACCTTGGGTTTCATAGGAATTCTGCTTGTGTTATGGCTACAGTCTGGAAAGTGCTGGGCTCCCAGTGATATTTGTAGGGAAATATATAGGTTTATTACCTACTAAGGGCCACCTGACGACACCTCTCCCAGCTTGTTCTATGTAGCACCTTATGGACTTTATAAACTAAGATAAGTATGAACACCCTGCAGGTATAGTCATAGCACTGAACTAAAATGTTTAGATGCTTGGTTAACTAACATTAAAAATCAGATAGATGGGCAATGGCAAAACACTGGAGTATTATCTTAACATAAATATTAAGTATGCAATAGTAAGGTCAGCACTGGCCCCTTGACCCTTTGTTAAAACAACGTTCTTGTCAGATGAGTCTGGCAATGTTTCAAAAGGCACTGGCAGAAAATCAGTATCTATGTTATGGAAATACTTTTATGAGGTACCAAGAAGGAGTTTATATCTGTTTCTCAGAAGGTGAAGATAAGCTTATGAATTATTTTAAATGAAGAACTTTTAGAGAAAGCAAAAAAGGAACAGTATCAACTTTACAGAATCTTTTCACTTTTCTATTAAAATAATTCTCAGGTAAAAATAGTGAAAACATACAGCACTAAGTCAGAACCACAGACTCATTTATCAAAGAAAGAAAAGTCTGATGAACTTGAAGCTTCAACATTCAATTTCTTCTTTTTATAAGTTTCTACCCCACCCTTAGCTGTTGCTATTGTTATTCTTATCCACAGACTTGTTGCGTTCAATCCTGTAAAAATAAAAATTAAAATGTCTATTGAAGAACTTATGATTCAATCTAGTTTTAAATATCTTCAGGAAATGCTTCAGCATATCCCTTTAGAAAGTAAGTAATGTAGAACCTCTAGTCTTGCTCTCATCAGTTCTGCAACTATGGCCACATCTCCTTTCTCCTTTTCATCTCTGAATTAATCAAACACATTGTTTTAAGTAAATATCTTGAGTTCTTGTTTTTCAATTGCATTTCAAACCCTGTCCCAACAACAATCTTTCCCTTTTTGCATTTGATTGAAACTACTCCTGCCAAAGTCTTTAATGATTTCTTAAGATTTCAAAAGTTCTCTTCTTCTCTTTGCTACAATTAACTATACTCTAATATGTTACTTCCCTTAGTTCCCATAGTTCACCCCCTCTCACTAATTTTTTTCTCTCTAACCTTTAATTCAAACTGTGCTCTAGTATATTCTTATTTTCTGCCCACCCACATAACTGTGAGAGTATCATAGGGCTGTAGTACTCTCTCTTCTATTGCTATCCCTCAAACATCATCCCTTCATCAACAGTACATCAAAGCATTATCCTTTCTGCAATAAAAATTCCCTCATCTCCCATCTCCTGCGTACACTAAAAACCTCTTTCTTTGTCATCTCTTTGTGACTCACCAATCTCAATACCATAAAACTTGGCATTTCACTCCAAGATCTCTCTCCTGCTTCTTCTCTCAGCTATGGGGATCATGCATGTCCTTAAGATCTGCTGTTTGGGCAGGCCTTTTAATTCAGACCTCATATTAGGTCCACTTTGTGACTCGGACATGCTTCCTATTTTACATCTCTGCTCTCTCCGTCCACACACAGAGCTAATTGTTTTGAGCACTTAGTCATCATGTCAGAGGCCAGCTACTGCAGTGCTTTTCTGCAGCCCTGTCAATTTACCTACCCTAACCCCTTCCAGGTTACTATAAGAAAGATAAGTTTCATAGCCTTTTAATTTTGTTGTGTCATCTTTCTCCATATATCAGTAAAAAGCTATACTCTCTTTTATCCAGTTTAAATATTTCACCTTTACTTTCCAGTATTTTAGCAGTTGTTCCTTATTACATGTATCTTCTTACATTCAAGACTGAAAGATCAGTGCCTGATGCTCATCAGACTTGCCCCGTCATCTCCTTGATATATTTTTAGTAAGCGCCTCATGTTTTTCCCTCGTTGCTTCTCTAATGCTTTAACAGAGCTCTCTAAAAACATTCACAGAGCTATCTTATTTTCTTTCTTCAGATCTCTGCTTAGCACTCTGCATTGTCAAGATGTCCCAAACACAGTGTTGTAACTATCTCCTGTCATAGAATCACAGAATCATAGAAAGGACTTTAAAGATCACCTAGTTCCAACCCCCATCCATGGACAGGGACACTTCATGTAGAACGTTTCTTAACTCTCCTAAGTTTCACTCTCTAGTCTCATATGTCATCTCACGACTTAGACTCTGTGTGCTTGGAACAGAGGTTGTATTTTTCTTCTGTGTTTCAACAGTATACAGTACAGTGAAATCCTGTTCTGTGATTAGAATTGCTATGTATCCATATGATAAAATAACACTATTATGACTATCATAATTAATGCGTAGGATTTATATTTACAAAAATATCAAGGAAGGTTAAGATTTAGATCAGTCTTAAACACATTTCCTGCAATAAAAATTATGAATGCTCACACATTATATCTAAGAGGGCTTTTTTTGTCCTTGATATAATAAGGGACATAAGAATATGAATAAGAAATAAGGTCAGGGAAGCTGACAGGGAACTGTAAATAATAAATCCTTAAAAAATTACAACAAGGAAGATTGATCCATTCACATGTATTGCCAAGAAAGAATACAATTATGTTTTCCCTATAGGTCAACCATATGCCAAGGTTTAGCTTTACAAGGTTTAATGAAGGCAAAATTAGATGCTGCAGCTATTTCTGCCAAAAAAAGAATTATTGATTTATTGTGCTCCAAAAGCTAATGCAGTTTATTGGGCTGAGGGACTCTTTAAAATAGGCCTGGGATGAATGCATGATGGATATTTGTATTCATGGTTATTTAAGTTACATTGAACCCACCTATGATCTCAGCAGACTGAAGCCCTTAGTGAGACTATTACAATTACTCATAAAGTATATAAGCACAGTGACATCAAGAGGTATGATGCATCTTCAACATGCTAATTTTTGATCATGAAGTGACTGAAAGCAGCCCCTGCATCCCAGATTGTGCAGAGGAAATGTGACTGCCGTTCAACTAAAGATGTATCCCTGAAGTAAATATATATGTTGAAAAGTCCCATCTGCAATATAGATTTTCTTGATGTCCAAAATCTCAAGGACTAGATGATAATTTACTGCTATTCTGTGTTAGATGAACTGGCTGCTTTGGTTCTGTCGGGTCTCTCAAATACCTATTGATATCCTTAATTATTAAGTGATATTTTGGTGATTGTTTAATGTTGGTGGCATGCCTGAAAACACTTTGGAAAGCTGAAGTCGTGATAAGTATCTTATAAATCACCAGGTGTAAGGTATCTTAGAAACTGTCAAATAAGAAAGCAGAAGGCACTGAATTGACAACAATGCTTAGGATTGATTCTTAGGTTTTGTCTGCTGAATACACGTCACAATATTTTAGTATGCTAATGATACACAACTATGTGTGTATATAAATGTATATGTACACCTATATCTGTACATATATAGGAATCAATCTGTGCTTTTCAGTTTACTTCTTACCCTAAAAGAACGTTCACACAATGCTAAAAGATGAACATTTACTGTACCATGGGAAAGGAAGGTGGATATAGAGAAACTTTCCTTTTTATTCACAACACTAGAAGTGGGAAAATAATACTAGAGCCTGATTTCCATGTTGGAAGCCAATATCTAACACAAACAAAAGTCACTGCAGAGCAGTCACTTAATAATATCTTGTTTCTCTATCAAGTAGGGTCTCGTGACTTGTGCTGCTCCCTCCTGAAGGCAGAGAGCAGCTAACATGCAGAGGAGCAAGCTGTCATGTGGAACAGTAAGCTCTTTCTCAAGGAGGACTTTACCTTCTATGAGGTACAGCATTTTGACTAACCTGAGTGAAAGTGGGAAAGCAGGAACAGGGTCATGCTTTTTGAGCAGCTGGACTTTTAAGCTAGGAACTTAATAAGAGCAGGGAGAGAAAAACATTTTTAAAACAACCTTTCCCACACTACCATTTAACAGTCCCTGGAACATGTTTGCCAAGGCACTTTTAAAGACAGCTGCTTCTAAAAAAACTGCTTTTGCTGATTTCTAAAATGCACTCATATGAGTGACGGAATGATGGCACTTAATGCATAAAAGCAGTAGTATGGCCCATACCACCCCATACTGAACACTATGTATTTTGATTCTCTTTTTGTATCGCCTGTCCTTTGTGCATGTTTGTGTGTGTTTATGTACAGGCGTGTACACCTATGAGTTTGTAGCAAAGGAAGAAAATGGATTGCCATAGAGTGCTCTGTACTGTCTAACATATATGAGCACAGTTTTATGGGTGTAAGTTATCTATAGGTAGTGCAGAATTAGCAGGTTAAAAGAAAGTATTTTTTTCTGAGATTTTCTGCCCTTCTTGTGTGGGTGAGAAAGGGTTCAAGAATATTTAGCAAATCTCAAGCTCATTTTTTGCTAATGGAGAAAGAAGGAATATTGAATTTCTGTTCATGCAAATTACATGGATTTTGCAATACAAAATGTCATTCATTTACATTAAAAGTCATGGTTCAAAGAAATTGTAGTAAAATGTATAAATCTAGGATATTACCTGATAAAACAAGAGCCAATTATGCTGAAATGTTTCTGAACACAATAAAGCAGCAGAGGTACCTGACCCCTCCACAATACAGCTGCCAACAACAGTTATTCACACGGAACAAAAAAAAAAAAAAAACAGGGAGAAGGCTCTGCTTATCCACATCAATTGTTGATCAATATGCACATTTATCAGCCAACACAAAGAGAATTTCAAAATTATTTTCTTTAGTACTGCTACAAATGAAAGTAAAGATGGGTTTTGATATTGATGAGATATCACTCAACAAAACATATTTCCCTGAAATAATAATTCAAGCAGGGAATAAAACAAGGAATCTTACAATTTCTATGGTTTATTATAGCCAAACCCAAACTCTAGTCCAAATCAATTAAAAAAATGATATGCTGTAGTTGCATGCATAATAATGAGTCAAGTTAGTGTGCTGCATCATTTGGTATGCAGAACAAGTTCACTGAAGCTGAGAGTGAAACTTGCTTAAATATGAAAGCATCATGATTGAAAGAAAAAAAAAGATGCAGAGAACACAGACAGTAAGATAAGCAAAGCGGGGGGAAAAAGGGAAGACGAGTAAGGTCCTGGTACAGGAGGAAGAATAGGTCTATAGAAACAGAAGTATATTTTACCTGTCATCCTCTTTCCCTTCCTCAGCTTGGTCTTCTTGAGCTTTTTCATCATGCCCTGATCCTTTGATTTCCTCCTTATCACAGCTCTGTGTCTCCTCTTGCCCTTCCCCTTTTTCATTAATTTCTTGCTCCTTTGCTTTTTCCTCCTCCTCCTCCTCCTCCTCCTCTTTCTCTTCCTCCTCAGGAAATACTCCATCTTGTTCATCCCCTTCCAGCCCTCCCTCTTTTTCCCCCTCTATATCCCTTGTCCTTCTGAAGTCAACAAGAATTGAAAAAGGCATGCAAAAAAGAAAAAAGAAAAGAATACATTAAGGTTAAGGTCATGGAGAAGAGCATGCATGAACTCATAAGAAAGGAAATGCAAAAGAAATTAAATAAAAACTAAAAAGATGGAAGCAGTCATAAGTTAAACCATGCTAAGACTCCAGCCTACACTAGAGAACCTTGGGATGTGTTCTTAGGACAGCCTCTAAGTCCATCTTTGAATACTAATTGCATGGCAATACATCACATTTAGAAATGTATACATAACTGTATGACAGAAACAATCTGGTTCTAACAACACTCGTATAAGTAGATGTTTAAAAAATGTTTTCAAATGCACCATTTCTCCCAAGAGGACACTTTTCTGAGAATTAATATGGGCTGACATTGAATTTTGCTGGGAGATGCAGGTGGGTTACACCTTCCAAGAAAAATGATCTTTCATTCCTTCTACAGTCAAAGCTCCTCTGAGTGTGCACAAGGTGCAGGCAAAAGAGATGCTGTGTTTTTCTCACAGACCCACTATGTACATCTTATTGAAGAGTAATTCAGTGCTTGTACACCTACAAACTGGACTACTATAAGTATTAAATAAATTGAATTGGTTTGCATAACTAATAAATAAAAAAAAGTTCAGCAGCTCTCATTTAAAAGAAAATTACTCTGACATTGCTGCAAAAATTTTCAAGTTAAACTCTTTTCAGTCATATTAAGTATTTAACAAATTGGTTTTTGGAAAGTGCAAATCTAAGTGTGTCTAATGCTTGCTGACAGTCTATGTTTGTTATTTTAGTGTATGTTAGTATAATCCAAGCTGATGAATTTGGCTAAAAATAAATACCATGAAGACTTCAAAAAGCATTAGATGACACCATTCAAACCAGTATTTTGCAAATACCCTGCAAATTTCAACCTAGAGAAAGCATTAATTTTGAATGCAAATATTGACAAATGTTACTGAAAGCACATAGCTATAGGTGGCACTACAGCTCCTCATGCTCACCTTATTTTCTTGTTTCCTCTTGGACGCTCTGACTGGACAGACATGTAGCTTGTGCTGCTGAAACGTGAAGCGCTGCTTGTCCGTGACACAGCAGAGACATCACTGACATCGCTGTCTGAAGACTTGTTTGAAACATTATCTGAAGCTCGCTGAGGATCTCGTCCTGACCGATACTGTAAGAGGAAAGGGACAAAGATACAAACATTGTCAGTGAAATATTACCACAGATCGGCTATGGAGCTGATCCCTGACACCATCTAAACTGCCTTTGTCACCAGGCTGTCTGAATTTTTATAATGAAATGTTAAACTGATATAGAATAGATGTCTTGGTTTCCATTATTTTCCATTATTTTCCCTCTGCTTTGCTATCTCATTCAAGTATTCAGCTCCTGGTTTCATCCATAGAGTGACTCATACAAAATTTCCAGCTCTTTCAAAGGTCTCACAAACCTTAGCAAAGACATCTAAACCATCATAGAATATTCTTAGCACACCTGTTTCACCAGTGCACAAAGCAGAGAGATCTAAGTGACTTGCCCGTGATTGCTGAGCTCATGAAAGACTGAACAGGAGACAACATGTGCTTCATGCTATCTACCAAACGTGTGTCTCTTTTGGGGCCTAGCCTAGTTACAAGAACTTCTAGTTGACAAATGTTAACTATTTTATTTATTTACTTTAAATAAATAGATGAGATTATCAAACCATAAGACAAAGCAATGTTGTAGCTGTGCAAACAAATCCAGCATCTTATTGAGCTGCTGGGTCGGGAAATCTGAAAGGATGGGATGGGACTAGAGAAAATTTGTACGGACAACATACAATGCCTCAGTTTTTTAACAGTTTATTCCAAACATGGAACTGGCATGTGACTGGTGGTCAGCAGTAAGTCCATACAACATAAACCAGTTTTGTGTAGAGGTATTCAAGTTAGATCTGAACAACATATTATGGCTATTCTTGTTACTCAAGTTGGCTCTAAATTAATGCTAAGTTTGCGCCACTCTACATGGCACTATGTGCAGGTATAATAAACACAGAAAGATGTTTTTTTCTCCTCTCTTCCTATATAGATATTTCTGCATATACAGAAATCTAATGGATCACTATCGATAATCTTTTCAGAAAAATAGTTCTGCAGGATAAATTGTCAGTGAACACCGGGCAATTGTTTGGCTGACAGAAAAAAAAAAGACAGTATGGAAAGATGTGAAGAGCAGCACAGACAGGACTGAAAGAAAACAATGTGAGAAAATAGTCTGCTTAATACATCAGTGGCTTGTTGAACTCTTCAGAGTAGTAAAGTTTGGACTTGGCCACCTGGAGCAAACAATTCAAAGTGGCAAACCTGTATAGTCTTGCAGAAGAGAAGGGTGTCCAGGTTTGGCTATCAAATTTGTCCCTTTTTTACAGTTTTAGAGTAACTTGTGTTTCATGAAAGACACAGATAATTTCCTTCTATTCTCTTGCAAGGAGTGTTACACTGGAAAGTATCCTGAAAGACTGTGCAGTGTCTAAAGAGCATTTCAGAATAGCGTTTGAGTGCCTATTTACTGTAAGTTAATTTTACACTTAGAAACAGTAAGTTACTTTCCCTGTTTTAAGGCAGGGAAATGAAATAAAGACAAAAAAAGTGCTTGTGCAGGTTCCAGTGTACACCTGTTGCAGACAGTGACCAATGGTTGCACGTGCAGCAGCTGGCTTCCTGAGCTGTACTAATTTACAGCATTTGTGTTCATTGACAAACCACTTAAGCCATCCTCAGCCTTTAAGTGTGAGTGAGCACTCAGCCATAAACTCACAGAATATCTCTGTGATTAAAGTGTTTAAATGATGTTTTATTTACTGATGGTTTTTATTGATGTCATTAATACTTTTGCTTGATGGTGGAGACAGTACATATTAGACTGATTTGGGAACATAAAAATAATGATTAAACCGCTGTCTTGATCATCAGAGATAATGGAACGTTATACCAGAATAAAAGGATTGCTCTTTTTCAGCAACTCCTTTCAAAAGAGCAACTACTTCCCCCTTTGAAGAAGAAAAAAATTACTATACCTAGTGAAATGTGTATATATTGAGTCCTATCTATTCAGTTCCACGCACCTAACCCCTCTAGAATAATTCTACGTTAAAGTTATGAGTACAATTTGTGTTGACTGAGCCTAAAACTCTAAACCTACCAAAACTGGGAAGCAAGCCTGATGCTACCACCATGCACTGTAGAAAAGGCGGTGTTTGCTGAGCCTCTCGTGCAGATGCACTTGCTGTGCCGAACCCTCTGCTGCCAAGGCTACACTGCTACTGGCTCCCAACAGAGCTAACCTACAGCCAAGTTGTGTATGCCTTTATGAACAGCTCTCCTATTGACAGTGACTAGTGACCTCAGAGTAAACACACCGCTAGCTTTACAGACCTCATGTGGTCTGTGATTCCCTTTGGGGAAATAAGACTATAGTGTCAGATGTAAATCATCAATGGAATCCTTAATTACATTCCAGTTAGGGAACAGAAAATTACTTGTGGTGATTCATAAAACAACAGACCTCAACCTGCAGATCTCACACCGAGTTTGCCAAACAGTCCATGGAAATGAGCCCTTCCAAATTAAATACTTGCACATAACATGAAGCAGCAAACCGTATCAGCATTGCACAATGTTATTCTAAAGAGTCATTCTGCAGCACACCAAAAGTTTCAAAACCCTATGGTTTTCATTTAATCTGTTTCATTTTCACTTCTGGAGAGAATACCAGTTCTTAAAATACATTTTTTTCGTAGCAATGTGCTGTATAAAACACATCAGACATTTTTATAAATAAAAAACCTTATGGTATTTTGTTTAAAGCTAATGCAATAATAATAACCTAGTGATACATGGTGAAGATTGAGAATTGCTATGGCAAGAAAAGCAACTTAAAGGTAAATCACTTCAGAAACATAATGTGAGAAAAGATCATCATATCATTATCTTGTCTCTTTTTTCTCACTTGTGTGTAAAGGTACTTCCCATCACATGTATTCAATTGGGTCAAATGGCACAGAAATATTATTTGACCCTTACTGCTTCAGGATGTTTTGGATTTAAATTAGGAAAGTTAATTGACCCTTTCATTATATCTGAATGGTTTAAAACATATAAAACCAAATATTGTATATTATTACACATTGTGTGAATTACAGTCTCAGCATCTGCTAGCTGCCTACCAAAGTGGCATCTAGAAGCTGATACCAAATTGTCCTTCTTGCAGGACAAAACTTAGAAACCTCTTATTTATCCATTAACTCTGCTCCAAATTGCTCTTTGTTCTGCTGCTACGGTCTACTTTTGAGCTTATGTCTGACTTAATTTTGCTTAGGAAATAGATAATAATAGTAAGTGTATTGCATGTTAGTGTTTCAGTAACCGTAGCACGGAAGACAGGAAACATGCTGCTTGTCTGAGAGAAGCCATGCTGCCATTTTTGGTTTACATTTGTTTCTTAAATTGCAATTTTGTGCAAGGAAGTTTTTGAAGTGCTCCTTTGCTCTTTGCCTCAAAAGTAAAATGACTTCCATTGTGTGAATACTGATCTTTAAAAATTATTCGGTTCTTCCATGTCATATACTCTGGCTGTAAAATACAACCACTTTTGCACAATTTTGCACAGTTTTTGTACGATTAAAGTTGTCCCAAGGAATTACATCTTCATATATTTCATATGCTTCATTATTTTCTTCATTCAAATTTCATTTTTTTTTTCCCTGTCACCAACTGTATAAGATCAACTGAAAAGGTCATTATTGACTGAGTGCCATCCACCCATTATATCTGAAACACTGCTGCCATTTCCCATCCCTCTCCACTGCTGTCCCTATATACTGTGATGCTGGAGTTCGCACCATCTGAATGCACACTGCTGAGGAACTGCAGTCCCCATGGCTCAATCTTGGCTGTAGCATGGCTACAGGTTTGGATTATCAGATCCAGCAACCACCCTGTAATTTCCAATTTCCTTCAGAAGAAAACATGTTCATGAGGACAGTAAGGGAGCCTCATGTTCACTGATAGCTCCCCTGGTTTGGGCAGTCAGGAGGTCTGGGCTATGGTGAAGTGAACCTACCTACTATGTAGGTTAATTATTATTTAAAAATAATAATTAATTTAATTTATTTTTTTAATTTCTTTTCTAAATAACAGCCATGGCAGTAGGAACATTATCTTCTGACTTTCTCTATGCTGGAAATATACATCTGTTTTATTGGAATAAGGTTAAAATTTCATTTCCAACCCAATCAAGACTTGTACAATACAGGCAGTATTCTGGACTTTATGACCCATAATGCAGTAAGAGTACTCAGCCTTTTCAAGCTGATTCAACAATAGGAAGTCTGATGCATGCAGAGGGGTTGATTAAAAGCCAATTTTGTATTTTTGATAGTAAAATTAATTTATTCCATTTTGCTGGGATGAAGAATGGGATAAATTTCATTATAACAGATTCTATCAAACAAGTTTTAAAGATTCTAAAAGCCCTTCCCTCTGCATTAGTAAAATAATTAGCTGGTGAGCAACAAAGTGACAGACAGATGTTTGTGCCAATATCTTGTAACTGCAATAGATTACCTTCTGTAATGAGAAATTCAAGATTATTAAAGCTGAAAAACAAGTATCTGCTCTGCTTCCTAATACGACGACCTCCACAAACATTTTGACCTTTTTGTGAACTACCACTGACAGGCCACATAGAGCTACAACTGCTCTGATACTTACTTCTTGAAAGAAACTGGTTTGGAACTTCTAATTCGAGGGGGTTTTTATTTAAGTGTCATATTACTTTAATCTATTGCTACCAGTTTTCTATCTTGGACTATACAGTCACACAGTTGTCCAGGCAATTGAACTTGTCAGTGACTTCCAGCTGTCTTTCTATTTTATTACCTTCTTTCTTTTTTATTTTTTTATTTGCTAGCATTTACATAGGAACATGCAAATCTGGTTAATGTTTTTACTGATCAAAATGTTGGGAAGACATTTCAGACAATTGTCCATTGTGCTACAAGATTGAAGAACCATTCTGGGCTCTTTCAATAGTTCTTTGCCTCGTTGACAAAAGGTCTTCGGCAGCCAGAGCACAGCAACTGTATGAAATGTTCTGTAATTTCAAATGTAGCTCTTGGTGCAAGTTCACAGCCTCTAAAGGCATCGCAGATTTTAGTTACGACACAGCATTTGAATGAATGTTATTGGATCATTTGATTCTTTCTAAAATCTTTGTTAACAACTGCCTAATGAAGTCTGCCATTAAAAATAAATCCAAACACTTACTAATATTTATAACAATAGAATTCTTTTTACATAAAGCAAAAGATGGTAAGTGATTTTTACAAAATACAAATGAATACATACGTGAATACATGTTTATCTGGAGCTTGTAAACTCACAAATCCAAAACAAAGGCTATGATGAATCTGCCCTTGCATGTAATTCATACTTAGCAAACTCATTAATCTATGTTTACATTTGTCACTCCTGCTAGGCTCCATCAAGGCAACTGAGGTCCAGCTAGCCAGGTCAGTGTCTGTCAGCCCTGCTTTAGCTATCAGCTGCACATGGCATCCATCAGTCCCTTGGGGGATTTAAGAACTGACTAGGGAGATTAATTCTTGCACTGCACTGGTAGTAAGTACATAATAAGCTCCCCAGTTCCATTAGGCTTCTCAGTACAGAGCTGCAACCAGTTCTAGCTCAGACTCATTGTTGGTTGCTGATCCTGACTTCTGCTTTATATTCCTGGATCCTACCTTAGCTTCCTTCTTCCTATTCCTAATTCTTGGATCCTGCTGTTTTAGCCCTATATTTTGCTTCTGATGAGTCCCATTGGCACTGTTCCAACCTTGTTCTCCCTTCAGCCAGTTCTTGCTTTGCATTAGGCACCCCTTGACCTTCTGACCTTGGCCATACTGTGCTTCTCATGTCATTCTTATCTTACAGTCCCATAAATGAGCGAGCTAACACATGGTGTTGCTACTTCTGAGCAATACAGTGCATGAAACAGTAATCCTACCTGGATACACAGTGGTTCCTTGTGCATCCATTCCTTACGACCATTCTTTACACAGCATACTTTTTTCCCATTATTTAGAACACTCAAATCTAATTCTACCTTGAATAAAAAGAACTGATTAATATGATTTACAAAGTTATCTCGTCAAGTCTGTCTTCCTACAAAATATCTTTTCCTGTAGTCAGTTTCAAAACACCAACTAGCCTCTTGTTCTAATGTCCTTTTTCATGCAATATAACTTTTGGAATATCAAGACCTTTAATTTCAGCTGCACTGATGCATATTCTGAAATAAAGATGTTACTAATGCAGAATTAATTCACAAAGATAACTTCATCCAGTCTAGGGAACTAAGTGATCTTATTTAATCTTACTTGAAGTCAGGACCAAATTTTACAAATTTTTGAAAGGAGAAAGCACCGTAAACTTTCTGCAGAGATAAATAAAGTTACTACATTATTCTAAAGACTGTTCAAAATCACAAAGACACTTTAAAATCACACATATCCTATGAGAAACACAGTGGGTAAACACCTGTAGGTTAAGGTAAAGTAAAAGACAAATAAAACAACACAGGAACAATTCTAAGCATCACCTCAAAAAAAATTATTAAAAGATAAGTCCCAGATGTGTTACACACTGGAGTGAAAATACAAGGTTTATAATGTTCAAGCAGGTGTCTCAGATCTCATCAAACACTACCTTAAAGTCACTACTCTTAGAGAGAGCTTCTACTCCACATCGTCAAGTCATTGCAACAGGACTCTGGGAAGTGACATTTCATAATAACAAGAGGCTACCACCACTGATGTGTGTCCTTCAGTAGTATGCCTCATGTATGATAGAACTAGACATCTACTTTAAAACTGAAAGTAACTGATTTCTATTACCTATCCAGGAAAGTAACTGACATTTTTATGAAGAGTTTCCATAGTCTGAATATTAAAGTAAGAGGTTTTCTTCCATGGTTCTGGTTGATTCTGACAGATTAAACGAGGTAGAAGAGAGACCCAGGTATAGCATACGGCTAGGGGGAAACAGTTATATTTGACTACATAAATTGGAATGAACAGAAAATCTCATTTGTCCTGTGGAAGCACTTCACTTTGTTACAAGACCTGATTCCAACATGCCTTAACAAGTTACAGGTGAATCATAGAATGCTCTCACATAGTCAACATTCCCAACAACTTTTCAAAAAAAAGCAAAGATCTTCAAGAAATATGAATCTCCATGACATCGAAGGTAAATAAGAGCTTCAAAAGAAGAACTCTTTAATATGAATTAAAGGTAGAAGGATGTACAACAATCAGTCCTCCTTTTCAAATATGAAAGTAATTCAGGAAAACAACCAAAATGGAAAAATAAAACAAAGCTCTTTCTAAGATTTATTCAAAACCTTTGCTATCCAAATTCCCTTTCATTCTGCCAACTTCTCCTGTTTTCAATTGCTATTTAAAAAAGGGCAGAGTCAGTCACCAAGTTTTACTTTAAAGAAACAGGTCCAGAGTCTGATGTTGTGATGGAGGATAATAAACCCTTGATGGAGATTTTCTCAAACTTCTCAACATTCTAATTGCCACCCATGAATTTTTTGACTGTCCTATACAGAAGGAAGAAAATCTATTTAAAATAGGGATCAGCAATCCTTTAGAATTCCAGAACACTGTGCAAGTCTCCTGAAGATGCATCATCATGAACACTGTTTACTGTAAAAAAGCTGAGCTGTTCAAGTCAGGATGATTACAGAGATGCAGATGTCCAGGGTTTCTCAGTCTATGGTACAATTGATTTAACAGTATCTCCAGTGCTTTATCTCTTTGTGAGATATCTCCAGTATGTTTGTTAGAACAAACTGGTGACCCGGCCTACAGTTAACTTTCTTGACGTGTTCAGTTTCAGTGATGAAACTTAATTATGTTTCTGGTCCTTTTTGGTATTCTAACTCTAGTGAATCCTACTTATGTTGCATAAACAGAATCAAAGTGTTATTTCTGTAATTGTTTCTGTCCCTCAACTGGTTTTCACCACTGCACTCAAAATCCCTTGCACTTCAGACAGTCCTACCATCCAGGAAACAACTTATTTTAAAGAGGGTAACAAGGAAAGACTCCTGTATTAAGAAATCCTCTTTCTCTCTGTTCTACCTAATTCGATCTTCTTTGAGATATCACATTGCAAATGCAAGCTAGGAAACTGAACAATGTGTTTTTTAAAGAGATTTAATTTAATCTGGATTTTAAACTATATTTCCATAATTTGTTTTTAGTCTTTGGGTCTCTTATAAAAACCAAAACAAAAAAAAAAAAAGATGGAAAGGCAACCATCTTTTCTTACCACAGTTTCTGTTTCATTATATCATCCCAATAGACTGTTGAGTATTTCAGAATACCTGATGGTTTGAGGACATAGACGTGAACCTCCCTGCTAATCCTACTGATTCTATGTAACATTTAAATATGACTTTCACCAAATTTGTCCTGGGACACAGCATCTTCAAAGGAATTCATGCTGAAGAGAACAGCTGGATTGACACGAGCCATCTGGTGACTGTTTATTCCTATAAGCAGAAGTGCCTAAGGACCATGAGTAACACAATTGCTCAAGAATAGGACATAAATATATCTTTGTATGATTGAACTTTTTAAGTCCTTTAAGCCATATATATATAAGGGAAACCTCCAAATTCAAGCATGATTTGAGGAAAGGTCCCATGATCTTTTTTCTTAATCTCTTTTTCTCACTGATTATTAGGATACATCTTGGAAAATCCCTGTACAATGAGAAATACATGAGCTTATCTGATACTTTGTCTATACAATTTCTGCTGATTCATCTCTAGCTAAAGGGGAAACAAATCTGCACGATGTAGGTACCATCTCCTTATCCCTACACAGGCAAGTTAAACTGCTTAGACAACATTACTTTTCCCTAAAATCTATTTCCTCAGCAGCTTTACCCTTGTTAAATTGCAACTAGGGGCAAAAAGGCTGCAGGGAGACCCTAAGCATGCAAACCGTTCCTAAGGAATAAAAAAAAAATGGACTCTCTTTTTTTCTCTTTAGCCATTGTGTTTCAGTTCTCAAAGAGGGAGTCATTAGAAAATACGTATTACTTATGTCTTTCATATCACATTCTAAATAGTATAATAATTCATCCCTTTGCTTGGTTGTAAAATTAATTTGAATTCAGTTCTACAGAAAATATGCAACATCTGTTAACGTTACTTAAAACTTCAACTTCACCACATAAAACACCTTAATAGTATGATAATAATACGTAACTTTTCCAAACAAGAAACAAAAAATAATTCAATTGAAACTGTATCAGAAATTTAGGTCATTTCACAAGGTAGTTATGTATATTGAACTATTCTGGGGTCAAAAACTTCTGTGAATGTTTTTACAGATCTTTAATGTCTATGAATTACTAGAATCCTTGAAGATATTTTCATTTTAGAGATGTTTCCTTAGCATAGCATTAATATAGCACTTCCTAAATTTATTTGGCTAGAAATTAGCTTAGAAGTGGGAAAGGAAACATCTTTAACTGCCTTCTAAAAAACAGCCAAGTTATTTTTTTACAGCTCTTGAAACTGAAAATCAGCCTGTTTACCAGAAGTTAAATCATGTTATTATCTCCTAGATACAAAAAGCTATGTCACAGTGCTTTGAATTTTGCTTTTAGAAAATCATATTCAAACTAAGTGCAGATATTATTAATTAGCTAGTTACTTCGGATTAAACTGTAGAAGTATGCAAATCAGTAGAATTGAAGACCTCCCTCTGCTGAGACTCAAAGGTGCTGACCCTACTTTTATTAGGTTAATTGTGCAGAACCAGCTTTTGCAGAATAATGGTGGTGTGTTACATACCCATTCAAATCCTTTATATACTACTTGCAGTATGGATGCTTGAAGTCACAGTTCTATTCACAAAAAATAACTGCAAGAGATTGTTTAGTTAGGATACTAAAAAAACAAAACAAAAGAATCGAAAAAAATGCAATGCCTTGGAGAAATCAGAGAAACACATAGCTTTTTTCTTGCATGACTGATGGCAAAAATACCTCAAAACGACAAATCTGCTGTTTCGAAAAAGGTTGTTAAACCAGTAACATTTTCACTGATAACTTTGGGGCTGCTATCAAAGAATATCAACCCGTTTAATAAAGAGAAGCACTCCCAGAGACCGAACCAAAAACATCCACACTGCTAAAAACACTTCATAGACCTCATCACTGTAGTCAGAATTAACAAAAGATCCTCCATCTAAGGTAGGCCCAGCTGAACCTTGGGGAGCAGCTCTCTGGTGCCGTACCAGGAGGACCTTCTCAAACTGCTGCAGTACTGGAGAGCTGGGCAGGACAGAAGGCACAGGAGATAAGGGGCCAGCCAGCTCTCCTGCCTCTGAGTGGCCTCTGAATCACCCCTTGTGAAGCAGACAAAGGTCCTGGCTCCTTCATTTTGGCTGCTATATGTTTTAAGCAGGCTCCATGCAAGCACTGCACTGGGACTTCAGTCTGTCCTTTCTACTTCTGTACCACACTTTCCTTGAGTTTTCAAGACCAATAGCCTAGCAAACATGTTTCCATCTAGCTGGGAAGACTGCTCTACCCCTGTAATCTTTCAAATGTGGATAATGTCCTTTTCACACCTATTTTGCCCAGCACAGAACTGAGTAGCACAAAGGGCTGTCTGGTGTGATACACGTTATCATTTCTTCGAGCCTTGTGACTGTTGCAGCAATTCAATTAACTTCATATATTCTCTGTTTTAGAATGTCACACTTTGGCACCTAGGTACTTAGCAAATATTTCCCAGTTAATTTTCTTTCTTGTTTTTGGTAGATTTTCTCATTTATTATCAGCATAACATCAGTTTCAGTACATCTTAGATAATTAATTCAAGCAGAGTCACACTATTTTATACATTAATTGTTATTCAGTTCAATAACATCTCGGAACTTTACAGCTTAAATTCAGATAAGAACTGTAAGCAGAAATAATTGAGTTTACTATGAAAAGATAGTTACTCTGAACCAAAAGAGACTATGGTTTAGCAATTTGCACATCTTTGCAAAGTAGTTCTGAAAGGAAAGTATCTTCTATCACCAAAAAGGATAAAAGGATTTAAGATAAACTGCAGTGATTACTCTGGCTGGAAGTTGGTCAAAACAGTACTCAGTGATTTTAAAATGTGATTAATAATGGAATGGTTACAATTATTTAATTGAATCTGGCTTTCATAGAAATCTTTTTATATACATTTTGATGTATATTCAATGTATATATGTTTGATAATTACTTTTTCTGGAAAACATTTGCTTTTTGCAAAAGAATATTTAACTTATTGCTGTAAAACTCAAGACGGTGTTATACTTAGTATTTTTTGTGAGTTTGTTGTTTCTTTTTTTAAAATGGAAAAAGGTAATTTTAGGCTATTGAAGATCCCAAATAAACTCGAATATCTAATGAATATTTTGTTTGTTCTGCTTTCAGGAGTAGTTCAATCTCTCTGAGATTCACTGAAAAATGTTAATGTAATTTAACATCCTTTTATGATGTATTTAACCTCTGCTTTCTTGATGCATGATTAGCAATGGAAGTTTACATAAAACTAAGAAAATGACTGACAACATAAAGTACCTGCTGACATATAAAGACAGCCAGTATCAGTTTACTTTTAGAGGTTTGTATTTCAGCCATAACCATGATATATGATTGCAGTATTTGTGTTAACCACAGTATTGCATTTAAGAATACTCTAAATATCTAATAGAGACATGGATACTCAGGATTAAAACATAAATCAGAAGATCATCAAAACCAAAATAAATTACAAGAGAGCTGGAATTAAATGAAAATTAATTGATAGCAACAGATAAATTTTTTGAGAGTGTGCATATTGACAGAAGAACATACTAGAAATCATACCATCTGTATTCAAAGTCACTAAATAACTTTTAACTCATCAGCAAAATACAGTTTGATGAAAATAGAAATGAAAGAAGAGATGTTTTCTACATTAATGTGCATGCAGAGCTGACATCTAGAATGCTAAATGCATTTCTTCTAGCTACATTTTTAAGTCTTATAATTGAACTTTAAAGCCTGTATTTATTCAAATGAGAACAGCAACATCAGCAATTTATTCCCCAAGCTTGTTAATTTAAAAACATAATAAAATACTTCATTGAAAATATAAATGCTACAGCACTATGGGCCAGAGAGATTCTCTCTGCCATTGAGTGTAAAATTCCTCATGTATCACAAATGAGCGTGACTGATAAAGCAACCTGAGCACTCACAAGCTGTTGAGACCCACAGAACCTATCCTTCCAGAGCAGACAGTTAGTTTAGCTGTCATGTTTCTTGTCCAAAAGTACAGTTCCTGGCTAGACTATAGGAAAATACAAAAGTCTGGAACAGGCACTAACTAAACAGTTTCCTCATACGGAAAATTCTTTTTCAGACTAATTAGTTTTTGGTTTGTTTCCTGAAGCAGCGCACTTATTGGTGTGGAGATGGGGAAGGGGAAGACAAAGGAACCCTATAAAACTATGCACAGCTATTGCCATTTATAAGCCTATAACATTCTACTGATTAGGCGCTTAATTTTACAGTTACTCTACAGAAATTAATTGCATACACTATTTGTGTGTGCTATTATGTTTTGCCTTCTTAATTATTCTTCAGCATAGCTCCATTCCAATTATTTCATCTTTCCAAGTCTTATCCAGGTATCTAAAATTTTAAAATTTAAACTGATATGTTAAGAAGAAAACATTTATGAAACAGATTTCCAATTTTTGCATTGCTTTGAGGGAATATGGATATCTAATCTAGCGTCCATTTTTAATTCCATGTTTTGAATATTTCTAATTACATCCTTAACAACAAAAGTTGTAAGAAACAATTACAGGATCAAAGAAGTAGATTCATAATTATTATAAATTATCATGGCATATGAGTATCTTCCCAGAAGTCCCAAGCTCTAATCTTAAAAAAAAAAAAATTGCCATTTTGAAACAATATAAATCAACTACAGCTTATACACAGTAAAAATGTCAAAAGTCTCATCACTCTATTAGCTTGGATGTTTGTTCAACTCTCCCTCTGCAAGGGTTTCAAGAATAAAGGTGACAAGTGTTTCTGCTAGCAATCTTTGCTGCTCTGTGCACTGCTCTGTTTTGATTTTTAGGGAGACAAGGGCATTCCATAAACTCCATTAAATCAAATGTTTCAATCAACAACAGAGGCCAAAGGATACCACACGTAGCTGTACCAATGCCACAACTACTTACTGCAGGTTTCAGAGGAAAAAGGCAGTTCTTGGACACTTTCACATTATGACAAGATTGAGAGTTAAGCAGATCTGTTTCTGAGGTATTCTAACTTGACCTCTTCCATCTCCAGTGTTACAGCTCTTACCTTTTGCACATTCTCACACACAGCTAATCCATAAGATGGGACTTGATTCATTGCTGAATCAAAGTGTCTCAGTCTGAAGAACTGCATATTTTTCGGTGTCTATATGCTCCAAGGGCATTTCAGCTGTATCCACACTATTCAAACTGAGCACATGCCTAACTTTTCTACAGCTTAATTTGACTTGATCTTGCTAGTAAGTTAAAAGATCACAAAATATTATGCTAGTATGCATAATACTACTAGTCTCCTTCACCAAACACAGAAAATTATACTCATATCTAAAAGGTGAATTGTGGTTATTCATTAACAGGTCCTGTAGTATCACATATATCTGATGATGTGGAAAGTTTTAGTCTTATCATCATGAATCATTTAAGGAGGAGTTGGAAAGTCCTCTGATGTTCTGTATTATTCTCTATTAAGTGTACTCTCTTCTACATTTGGTTAAATGATCTTGTCACCAGTTCTGCAAAAAAATCATTTACATATGGTCTTTTATCTCTTTTACCGCGACTTTGTTCCTTGTTGCTCTAATATACTATACTCCTAATTATTGTATTACTGACTATTGCTAATTGCTATATTATATAACTGGATTTCTCTGCCTTTTTGTAGGTCATTATTTTCTCCTAGTAAAACAAATAAAATCAGCTTCATGATACTTTGAGGTTTAAATGTGTATCAGCTAGTTTCCAGTCTGTATTCTACTCTTGTTCCTAAAGAAAACAATCATTTTTCACTATTCTCTTATATAAATATAGTCCCTTTAATTTGGCATTCAACACTTTTAGTTACTCAGATCCTTTTGTAGGGGCTAATATGGCCTGAGTTGATGGAATTCTGCCTTGATTCTACATTGACTGCAAAAACTTCTAGGGCTGCACATACAAGACATATCTTCTCTCTTTTATCTCAGTAGCAACAAAGCTTTTCAGCTCTCACTTGTTGACCCACTGGGCATACTCCTGTTACAGGGACAAGGACAGAGGAATGGCATGATTCCTCCATCCTTTTAGCCTTCATTGTCAGCAGTGATTCCTGAATCTGAGCAGTGATGGGAATGGTCAGGGGAAGGGTTACTCATGAAGCACAGCACTATCGATTTGTATGCCAGAAGAGCTAATGACGGCAGCATCAAGGAAGAAGCAAGGCAGAGAGAGGTTCAGAGAGGTTTTAAGAGGTAGTTTGGGAGTTTACTTCAAAAGCGAGTTCGACTAAATGCGAACAGTGTATCTAGCATGCTGCTTACTCTGCCTCTCTGGGTTCCCATCTTGGCCCTTCCCTCTTCACAGTGCATCTTGTTTAAATACATAAGAACTAGGAAGCTTAGTTTTAATGCAAAACAATAAACCAGTCCTATAAAGATTCCTGAGGAAAATCACATAAATCAGACTAGAGTTGCAGAGCCACAGTATAGAAAGTGGCTACTTTTTCTCCTGGTGGAACACTCTTGTGCTACTGTGCTTCTTTTGTATTACCAGAAGTAAGGTTTCCTGTATGTCAGCTTCCACCAGCACTGTAATTCAGACTTTAGTATATAGTCTATTTAGTACAAGTATAATAGTACTCCATATTCAGACATAAATAGTTGTTCCAATACCAGAAATACTTCTACCTAATCCTTTATCCCCATACTGTTTATCCTTTCATGTCTCCTTAGTTCAAATCAAATATATTGCTTGCTTTTGTTATGTCTATGCTGAAATAATACTTAAACAACTTCTGCATTTAAGGAAAGAATTCTTTTATATATTGTATTACTTGCCAAACTCATGTATACAAAATATTATGGAAGCAGAATACTTAGTTTTCCAAAAATAATGAGGCAAGTATATGAATAATAAAAATACAACCTGCAATTTTATCAGTCATGAAGAAAAATTATAAGGGAAAATCAATTTCATATTTCAGCAGCTTCTATGAATACAGATGTCTGGAAGTGAACTTTTCCCACAAGCTTCGCAATGCATGACTATGCATGACAGAATTGTATGTACTTTCCCCTAACGTCTCTAGTACTGACTTCAAGAAGTAGAACAAAAATAGAGAGATATGATACAGGATGCCTATTTTAATATTTAATATAACTTCTACTGTTACAGCTTTTGCTTTCTTAATAAGGTAGGATATTTTTTCTTAAAGTAATCATGAGGGACATACAGTAGCTGTTGACTTTAACTTAAAGAAATAGAACAGAAAGGTAAAAGATAATTCCATGTGCTAGCTTTCTTGACTGTTGCTTAATGCCTACTTAATGACATTTTTCTCAAGCATGCCTGGCTTCTTGCCTGTGGCAGTTGACAGACAAAAAAAAAAAAAAAAAATCAGTCACTGTATAGTATACAGAACACGAGATTTTAGTCAGCATTTGACATATATATTTCAATTCATAATTCCAGAAGAATTTTTGTAGAAACCAAGTAGATAAATTGTACTTACTCATTTTCTGTCTCTAGACAATTACAAGCATTTCATTAAGGGGAATTGAAGTAGTGGTAGCAAAAAAGTGAAGATGGAACTCTCATATAACTTATGAGAGTAAGGATTCTCATATGGCTTTAAAACTACGTATTTTTAAAAATGCATTTCAAAATAATACATATATGTAAATATTCAGTGTCTAGTTCCACAAGATCATTAATAGAATAAATAACTCATTTTCAAATACTGAAACTACACTTTGGCAGAAGAGTAAATTGACTGTTTATTTCTGGAGACAACTTCTTTGAATAAATCACCATATTCATAAAATAGGTCCATTTATAATTTTCCTCTTTAATACATTCCAATAATACTGAAGATAAAATTTCAATAAAAAAGATAAAAGATATAGAGTGAGGCCCAGTAATATGGTGTAGGTGAAATGGAAACACAAGGGCAGGAAAAGTTTCCTTAGGTAGTTATATTCTATTGAGCTCTTTTACATGAGAGCCCATTTATTCTCTTTACGCCATACCAGTCCTACTTCTGACTCAAATTTCAGCTAAGCATTGAGAGAGCAGGAAAATTTGCAGAATAAATCTAGTTATACATGCAGTACATAAAGTCATATTTTTGTGGTACAAACAATCATAACATGAGATCTGCTCACAGTATTGCGCTCATCTCTGAAAGGTAACACCTTTCAAAGCTGACAATATAGACACACGTGAAAATAACTTTGCCAGAAGTTTCAACATTAAAGAAGCATCTAACGATGACAGTATACCAAGTCTCTCTTACCCGCTAATAAAAATTCCTATGCCTTCTGTAGTAAAAGCTACATTCGTAAATTACGCAAATAATCATGCAGCACATTTACAGAGCATTTAAGTATTTTAAGCCATTTTCACAGTTTTTGTTTTGTCAATTCTATTTTCATTAATAGAGTTTTCCATTTTGTCATAGACTTCGCTAAAACCCTTCCTCTATTTTTTCACACTGGAATGTACATTCTAGAAAGTAATTGTATCAAGAATATTAGTTTACATTACCTGCAAAACTAATAATACTTAATAAATTTGATGATATCTTTGTCTTCAAATATTAAATAGCTCAGTTTATAGTAACTTGACCAATCCTTTGAGCAAGGAACTACATCCTGGAAATAAAAGTCTAAATCAGACTTCTTTTCTTCAGCCAGCTTTTGTAGGTTAGAAGTCTTGTGCTTTCCACTTACAATCTGACCTCAATTAATGAAGACTTTTAGAGGACACTAAATTATTTTTGTATAATAGAAGTTTAAATTGAAAATATCTTTAATATTTTAATTAATACTCTGTATATGACATAACCCTGTTCCAGGTAACAGGAAAATTTGGATAGTATGTTTGAGGCTATAGTACTTTAGATTTTTGACAAGTTACCACAGCTGGGGTGGAAGTCTTTGTTAATGTATAAAACACCTTTCTAAGAGCTAAACTGCCGCTATTAAACTGAGTAACACTACATCTTCCATTTTTCCATAGATCAAGATAACCCCATGTTGAACTATTTGAAAGCTGTGAACAAGTTTCAATAGCTCTCATTTCACCTGTCACACAATAAACCTCTTGCCTTCTCTCTGAATTTTAAAATCATGACCTTATTGTTCATTCCAATGGATAATTACACTGCCACTTTTATTTGCATTTACTTATCCCTCTTAAATTTTAATAACTAAGAACAGTCTGTGTTAAGGGCTTTGTTGCACATTTCCAATAATTTTATTACAGACACACAAGAAACTTTTACCGAACAACCAACCTCACGCTCATCTATTACTTTCTAAATGGATATTGGCCATTTTGGTTTAGCATATTTTGTTGCTTTTCAAAACAAAAGTCCCTTGCCTTAGAATGATAATCTTGTTCCAGCCTGGAATCTGATCCTGCTACCTGTTTGTACTTGCTCATTTTCATTTGGCGATTCCTCTCTTCTACATCCATTGCACCTGTTAGTTAAAAAAAAAAAAGAAGAAGAAAATAAATACACAAGCAGTACTCAATTCCAAATGTAAAGTTATGTTCATGGAGGTTTTAACAGAAAGAGATGAAATCTGATTTACTTAAATTACAGTGTATATAATTTTAGTTTCTGAATTACAATTTTGCGGAAAACTAAGAAGTTGTAATAGGAGGAAAACAGCAGACAAGTAAGCATGTCTGAAGAATCTTACTAAGTGTTGTATTATCTACACAATTCAAGTGAAAACAGCTTTGTGGAAGAAATTAATGTAAATGGAACACAACATTTCCACAGAACTTCAAAAATATTGATGAGAAACTGAATCTTTAATACAGAAAAATTAATGTAAAGACAGCCTGTTTATTTTAGGTGGATATCTTCGTTCTGCATTTATTATAGTGTTAAAAGTTAAAGAGCCACTCAATGGCATCACACATTCTAATGACAGACAACTTCAAGAATGACCAAATACATGATTAGTCTCAGTTAGGTATGGGTTCTTACTATATGACTCAGGCAGCAGCTGGTTTCAACCAACTGGTCCTATAACATCACAATTTACTATGTAAATTAATATGGAAGTGCCAAAGCTGAGGTGGAAGAGTGAGAAATAGAAAAGTGAGAGGAAGAAAATAGCTCGGAATTAAAAAAAATATAGTTGTCTATCATACACACAGAGGCTTGACTCTCTTCCACTTTAACACAATAAAAATCAAGAGTAATTCATTATCCAGTAAATGCTAAAAGTATTCCTTTTGTCTGACATTTGTTTAAAACTTTCCATAATTTTTAACACAAAAGTTGTCTAGGATTAAAATTTCAGAATCCTACTACTCATAAATGGAAGTTTCTATACATTATATGTTTTGAGCAATCTGGGCTTTATTTCTGGAACTGAGATAGGAATATTAGATTCCGGTGTACTATATAAACCTGATTTAAACTCTCAACCTCAGTTCTAAGTCATAATTTAATAGTGAAGTGGGGCTTTGCACTGGGCCTCTTCAGGGCCTCTGAGTTTTGTGGTTTCTTTCTTGACAACAGCAACGGTAGTAGCACATACTACAAGACATGTCAGCTAAATCTTGTGGCACTTCCTAGGAAATCTAGAAGGAAAAAAGTGAAAGGAAGAGTGAACGTGATAAGACTAAACTGTACTGTTATCTATAAACCCTCTGGCCTCTGAGTTTTGCATTCAAACTCTCCATCTTTACTCCCTACAAACAACATGAATGAAAAGACTTAATCGAAACTTTTAAGAGAAATGAAAATCAAGAAAATTAATGAAAAAGAAGAAACAGTGTTATATAGGGAGAAATAAAATTAAAAAATAGACAGCAGCAGATGAAAATTCCTAAACCAAAATGCAGCTAGTTGTTCCTGTCATGATTTTCCTTAACCATTATAGGCACCAAAATAGTATTTGCCAATTTATCATTAGATTAAGATGCAGTGATTTTTTTTATGGATCTAGTTTTAAAAGCTCCAAAGATATTTTTTTTTTCCTCTTGAAAACAAAAATTTTAAACTGGAAAATGATATTTTTCTTTTTTTCACTGACAAAAGTAACACATAAGTGGTTTTGAAGTAAAATACTCTAACTTGTGCTCAAAGGAAGAAATCATCTTTTCCTGAAACTATAACATTCTGCAAATCCACTTGTCATTCTTCAGTAATGTAAAGGAGATATATTCCACCCAAAGGGGAATTTTGCCATTTTTTCTTATGAAGTTTTCTTATTAAATCATCATGTATGTTCTTTTTCCCCAGACATTCTGCAAAATTTCAAGAAACTAGAGAAAGTAATAACATCTCTTGAGCATAAGTTAGAAAGGTCACAATTACTTGTGAAAATATTAATTCTTTATCTATGATCAATTGGCAAAGTGAAACTCAGATTTCCACAAATCCAATTTCCTATGATCTGCAAAACCAAGCTCTCTGATATATTGAAAAGGGGAGTGTAACACATTAAGCCATTGGTTTGAGCTGTCTGCAGCAAAATAAGCTCATTGTAGTCTCAAGAGAAAAATAAGACAGTAAAATTTAGAAAAACATACATTCAACTCCCATAAAAACTTATTTAAGGAAAATCTAACTTGATATGTATTTTTAAAACTGCCTTAAACAAATAAGTGAATTCAGTTATATGCAAAAAAACAGGGAATCCTGAGGGCAGCAGAAAGTTCATATTGCAGAAGATCAGCTTTGGTTCTGCTATGCACAGAACTGACATGCAGAAAGACTATGCAGGGTTACTGGCTGCCGTAGGCTAATCTTGATGCAATTGAAGCCAGATGCAGCTGTGATCTGGATGGGAGTAGGAAGGGCTGAGAGCATCACAACACTTCCCATTCACGTGGCCCAGTGTGCATGCATGTCACACTAAGTGGTGGAAATGCAGGGCTATCATCATCTTCTCCACTTCGGCTGGCAAATCTACACTTAGCTGAAACCTGGAGCTGGGCAGGGATGGTTAGCAGGAACAGAAAGTACATCCAGACTGTTCAATAATTGCCTAGGTGCATTAGGAAGCTTCAGCTCCTAACACAATTCTGGTAACCAAGATTGAACCTTGGTCTAAGCACTCCAACGTAATCAGGAGGTGTATATGGAGTATACATAGACAAATCAGAACTAACCTGAAACTATTAGTTATCAACAGTGGTGAAAATGTAAGAATATAAGCTTTCACACTGGTAGCACAAGGCTCTCAAGACACCTTGTGTTATCCAGGTCCTTAACTAGAGCCCAGTACAACACGTTTTCAAGACCATAGATTGACACTAGAATAATTAAATCTACCTCTGATATACTTTCATGTACTTCCATGATGTATCAAAGTGTATGCAACCAAATTTTGACCAGGCAAAAGTGTATTCATTTGTACACTTCTGCCTTAACTTCCTTCCAGAATTTTGCTTCTAGACAGTAGCTGTGCCTCCAACAGAAATATCCAACGAGACACTGAAACTTCAGCCATAAGAACACAAAAAATTAAGGAAGATTGACGGAAGAATGAAGCCTGCTGTTGCTCACCAAACACAACTGGGATTGTTAAACTGTAGGCAACATCTTGGAGTTCTGCTTATTTTGAACAACTCTCTAATGTCAAAAACCCTGTTTTCTGTAGGTTAGCTTAGTGGAGTTTTCATCATAGCAGGGATATTCCTGGCTAAAAAAGAGCCAGCTTCTGATTCAATATCAGTCATTCTTCCATATTTCTAGAAGACAGTGTGCTGAGGGAAAACAGAACAACTAACTACAGTGCAAACACAGTCCTGAAATGCCAGAGTAACGTGCCCAAGTACTGTGCACAGCAATCCACGAGGACTAGCAAGAGTTTAGCACTAGTGACTAAAGGAAATTAAACCTTAGGCCACATGAATTGGACTCTAATCTTTGTTTTTGTCTACAGAAATGTAACCAGTAGATAAAGAATTAAAATTTTAACTACAGGATACTCTTTAACAAAAGATAAGGAAATGTCTCAAGACATCGGTGAAAAGGGGAGGCTGCAGGAGCAAATCAGAAGAAAAGACCCCAGATTCTGTGAACAGGTTTGGTTGAGCAGAAGTGCCATCAGGAAATCAACGGACTACAGACTATAAAATGCAGTAACAATTGATGAATCCTCAGATGCCTCTTCAGAGGCATCCAGCTAGAGCTGTAACTACTATTTTATATTAAAGCAGAAGAAACTGAGTGATTCTTTTATTAAAAAACAGAACCTACTGACATGGTGTCCATGTAAGTCCTACAATGTGTATGTGGTGGCTGTTTAATTTCTACAACAGGACTCGGGGCAGGCACTAGAATTACTGCTCCAACTTCAAATGCAAACTATTATTTACCTGCGTTAACTTGAAATAAGATAGCATTCAGCTACTTCACCATTAAAGCTTTCCTCATAACTGAAAACTAAATGTTTGCTTCACACTAAAAAATTTACTAAATGTTTGCTTCACAGTAAAAATTTTAAGGGCCTGTAATCAGTAGTGTGGTTAATATCAAACTTTTCATGACTTCAACTGCTCATACAGCCACATTTGTACAAGCAGATAAGCAATCATTCAATTCAGCCTGAAGCTAAAGATTGCGATTTGCTCTTCAGGTCAAATGTTGGTTACTCTCTAAGGTAAGACTCTTTAGTTGATAGCCTGTGGTCCACAGAGACACAAGTGACAACAAAAAGGCTTTATCACCCAGCTTAGCCTAAGGCAAACCTACCTATCTCAAAAATAAAAATAGCTGGGAGCTGTGTTCTTTCATTCTTTCTTTCACTGACTTCTCTGGTGGGAATTACTAAGCTATTCCAGCTACTATAGATGCTGGCAATGGTGATGTGTTTGGAGAAGGAGGTTGCTGTACAGTGGGGCTTCTAGGACACAGACAGAAAAAGGGAAATCTGGGGCATGGAAGTGGAGTGGAGTTTCTCTGTTAGACGTTAGGACAGATTTCACTTTAGATAGATATGGACAAGAGGGATACAAAATTTGGGAGGCACAGCAGGTAAGGCATGGGGGAAAACTAGTGATGGGTGGACTACAGGAATACTGAGATTCTGGAAGTCAGAAACGTGTAACAGAAAGGAAAACGACAAAGCGCAGGTGACCACACTGTGCCTGGAAGTGGGGAAGATAGAACAGAAGTCTTAAGGTGTACGAGAGCCTTCTTTAGCTGATTCTGGTCTCTTTCTTCCCATTTCTCACCCTAATTTGACTCTCTCAAAAAGAAAAGGAAATACATTTGGGGAAGCCTTTTCTTAGTTTCCATTTCCTAGTGTGTATGAACTCCTAAAAAGACATCATTTTTTCTTAAGCATAATAGGTCAAAGAACTTAAGGGCAAAATCATGAAAATATTTTGAATAGGTTACCCTACCTGTATCCCCATTCTCTGGATCTGCTTTCTTTTCTTCTATAAACAAATGAAAGCAATATGTAAAACAAAAAGATGAGGAGAGAGAAAATGCAGAAATAATAATAAAAGTAATATAAATCATGCAACATAAAGGGAAAAAGAATAAAACACACCAAATTAATTTAATCTGATGAGTTTAGTCAACCAACCAAGTATGGTACTCTATATCCAGAGGCATTATTCACTGCATGCTAGTGTGTATACATTTGAGCACTCTTCCTGAAGACTTACTGGAGGGAACCCATGGGTATTTTGTGGACTTCCAGAATCATTAACACACTCAACACAAAAGAGAGTAAGGCAGGTGTCAGACATAGTTATTTTACAGTTTCCTTGAATAAGATGACACAAAAAAAAAATTTAAAAATTTGCTTGTGCTGTATGTTTTACGCAGTACACACACAACAGGCAGTTTAATGGTTCAAGAGTAAAAATTGAATGTGTCAGAAAGGTTTTCAGTAACTGCTTTAAATCTTCATTCGCTTAATCAATTCTTATAGCTTCTACAGGTTAAAAGGTTTAATAATGATATTATTGCAGCTTGTCTTAGAGTTAAGAAATGATGAACAAAAGTCACTAAAAGCAATACTCAGAACCCAGTTCATGTACATAAATCCAGCTAACTGATGCCAACAAATATTCTGGATGCATATCAAAGGTTGTAAATAGCTCAGGGCACTCCTCTGTCACAAAGAAATTAAAATATGTTGGATCCCTATCAAATACTTTGGCAGCCCATAAATACTGCACTCTGAAATCCAAGTTTGTTAATTAATGTGAAAGAATTTTAAGTCAAATGAAATCTACTTTAATTAGAAATAAATTAACTTTTAAACAGACTCTCTGTTTTTTTTTCTTACTGTAAGTCAAAAATGATATTAAATTCCATTAAAACAATTCCATTACTATGGAGGAACAACCCCTAGGCTACAAACCAAAAATAGCATGTGTTATTTGAATTACATATTTTTCCAGAACTATTGGTTATTGAGGGAAACAGAGCTGTTATATTTTAAGGAAATACCATTTCACAGATGGGTATCAAAGCAAAGGATGAAAGTAGAAGAGTAAGAAAGAAAAATATGCTCCTGCAAAGCACATAAATAATGTGCCACACTTTGATAGGATCTGGCATTATTTTTCTACATCACTTGAATTAACCTTGCTTTACAAAGTGAAAAGCATATACTGTATCCTGTGGTACACTTATCTCAATTTAGATCTATGAAAGTATTTCAGAATTAAACAATTTGGATTAAAAAAAATAAATGATGCTTTCAAGAAGGAAAAACTTCTGTATATTACAGAAAATAACTGTGTTTTCAGTTTAAACAGCATACAGATATATTGAAGTACATTGATGAAATATAGAGATCAACTATAGGGACAGAGAGATTGAAGTGCTGGAATATCTTTCAAAACTTACTTTCATCATCACAGTTGACATTGCTATTATAATGACCACTGCCATCTCAATATAGTAGACAAAGCCATACTCACCTGGTCTTGTAATGATCTATTCTTTCTAATAGGTGCTAATATATCTAACAGTTATCTAACAGAGAAAATAAAATGAACAGAAAAGAATTCTAATCAAGGGACTCCTACAAGATTAGACTCAACAAGAACTAAAATTGATCTAAAATGGCCTTGATCAGCTATATTTTCTGGAAATGTCTGAACTCAATATGCTCTGCTGTTCTGATGGAAACCTGGAGGTGCCCTAGCCAAAGCACCCTGGCAGTCTTCACTCACCTTGCCCCAAGAAGTCCCATCAAGCAGGGACCCCAAGTTCCTTGGAACAGAACATGACCACCTCCATACTTGTTTGAATAGAATAACAATTCCACAGAAGAAGCAAGATAGCTTCATGGGGAAGCTTCACTCTGCAGTCTTAAGGTTAAAACTAGGAGGTGCTGGTCTTAATAGTCTTCCTCACAGGGTTTCTTCCTCCTCTCCCAGCTGACTGCCCCAAACTTCAGGTTAGAGTCTGGTTCTCTCTTGAACTGTTTCTCCTGCAATGATTTTTAGCTGTGCAGTGATCATTTCAACAGGTTGGTTGAGTACTTTCACCTGTGGTCCCCAAGAAAGAGATTTGCATCAGCTCAGGCTGAATCCTAAAATAAACCTACACTTCCTTGCTTTGAATGAAAGAAATTGCAGCCTCCAACACTGGAAGATATACATGTTATTACAAGAGACTGATATGAAATTCCTTGTTTAGAAATAAGGCAGGGCAGTGACATAAAAGGCTTTATGCTTCTATTTTTCGTATTTGCAAACACTTAAAAGAAGCAATATGACTAGCAATTGTATTTATAGAATGGATAAATGAGATTAGTTACTAAAATGCTTTATTGAAAATTGAGTCTAATTTTTCAAAGCAATTCAAATTATGAAATAACACAATTTTAAAAATCAGATGTATATAGGATCTAAACTTTTGGTATGTACTTTAAAAAATGCTAGCCAAGTTTCTTACTAGAGACTTCTCCTGAAATGCTGTTTATGAGAAAACAGGAAAATCAATTTTATACTGGAAAAAATCCCTGAAACAATATTCTTATCAAAACAGGCAAAGGAGACAAGATTGTCTCCTTAAAGCACAACCTAAAAGTTATCAAAAGTTAACAGTTAAAGATCTTGCACTCAAAGAATTACATTTCCTCCCATTTCCAGAGCTATTCCATTTGAATTCTACCTTTAAGAAGTCAGCTCTAAATTTTGTCATTCTGCCTATCTACAGTTTGGAAAATGTAACTTCCTAACTTCCAGATAAATAGCAGGTGATATGTGATATAAATGTTTTTAGAACTTCGCTCCAGGGCTTTATATCTAATGTGCAGCAAATCAAAAACAATTATTGTGCAGCAAGCAAGGCCCTTCCAAGAAGTCTGTGATCCACCTCACAGTCTGAATGAAAAGAATATGACTGACACCTACAGAAAAGTGGAACAAGAAAAAAAACAAAAGGGTGTGGAAGTGGTTTTATATTGCTGCTTAAATAAGATTGAAGTGTCAATTATTGTCCTTAAAAGGGAATGCTAGAATGAAGATAATTTCAGTTAGGCAGCTTCCTAGTGAGGAGTCGTGCCTTTGCATTCCTGTTTTCTATTTGAGAATTGCATGGTGGTTTTGTTGCATTTTTTTTCCTTCTTGGCTTCAAACTTGACACATTAAACAAAGACTGAAACCCAGGGGACATTTCTCAGCAATTAAACCAATTTTTATCACAATGCTTAAACCATGTTAACAATGTTACTTTGGATTATTTGCAGAATACATGCCACTGCTTAGTAAAAGAACTGAGTAAGATGATGTGGTGATCCAAGTTAGAAAGTTAAAGAATCTCTGGAATCACGGGTTCATAAATTGACAGCATGAGCTCAGGTCTGCATCACTGGGGATAGATCAGCGCATCTGATAAAGGACAAAGGTCTTCTAAAGCAAGCTAGGAAGTACTATATTGCATGTTCATTAAAGTAACGAGTAGAGTTATGACCAACCTATTTTTTTTTTTTCCTGGTGTTTGGATCCTTTTTCAAAGTGATTTTTGCAGAGTACACTGTGATATTTGTCCTTGCTGCCTCATAAAAAGGTGCACATACATTTCGTTAGCATTTGAAAAATACTGAGTGCCCACATGGAAAAGGAAGAAAGATGTAGTAAGACGAATATTAACTAAAACATCCTATTTTTCTTCTCCATAGAATTCTGGAACATCCTCCCTTATTTGAATGATATGCAGTAGGATTTTGAAAATGTAAGAGAAAAATATCTGAGGGGTCAATGGGCTCTTATATTCTGTACTCATAAATATCCATCCAGATCAGCCACGGTATAAACTCTGTATTGTCTTCATGAAAGCCTGAGCACACTCTTACTGTTAAGCTGTCCAACATCCTGTTTACCAAGCATGTAAGCTCCTCAGAGTTCCCACCACTGGTACACTCCACAGTATAACCACAGAATATTTCACATTCTGATACAGCCACTTCAAAATATAGGTACAAACACTATGTCTCTGTTTCCCGAAAAGCAAAGAACTATTAAATAGAGTTTTCTCAGCCATCCTAAGAATGCAAGGCATCTTCTTTAGCATCTCAGTCATCAGAAATGTAGTCAAAGATTTAACCAAAGAACACAAAAAAAATCAGTGGTGTACGCATGTGCATGTGAGACTCAGGAAAATTCAACTAGCAAACCTGTACTGCTAAAAAATATATATATGTAATGCTATTCTGTCTTTTGCACAAATATGGTCTCATTTTTAATTATATAATCTGATATTTTTACTACTGTTCCTTCAGTAAAATAAAGATCAACCTTTATTTTCACGGTTCAGTACAGAGGGCTATTTTGAGAGTTGAATTTTGAGGCCTTTGGTTTCTGGGTTAAATTCTAATAAAAATTAAAAACAAGGACAAAGAGCCTCCCAGACATTCAATATGATACTTCTATTAGCATGCTAAGTATCTTTAGACTGAATTTGGAGTTTACCTATCCCTCTGATTTTGTTGACCAAATACAGACTTAGACTCTTTAAATGTCTCAACCAGTCAAAGACATCAGATTTTAAATACACTTGTCAAACTAGATATCACAGAAGCCTTTAGAGATACACAAGTCATTTAATCATATTTGTGCTAAAATGTTACAAATTTAATCCAGAAATTTATTTTCAACAGAAGAAAGACAGGAATAAAACAAAGCACCATCTTGATCTTTAAAGTGCGTCACTGAATAGCGACTGTAACAATAGCACAAAAACAGAGGGGTGTTGTGTTCATAAAGGGTAAGTGCATCACAGTAGATTCTCTCTTGGAAGGCATGAAAAACCTCTCATGATATGTTAAGATAAGAACGAATCAAAATAACTGCTCGTTGTCTGCTACCAAACTTGACTTCTTAAACTTTCTCACTCATAGGATTTTTTTGCCCTTGCTTTCTCCAATAATTTATTTGCCAGACCCTTCTACTGTTTGGCTCCCCACTGTCCAGGGCTGTGAGCTCTTCCAGTTTGGTCACTCCTCTTTAGTAAGGTTTTTCAGGTTTTGTAGTCATCACTTCCAACAATCATGTTATTACAAAGAAATATAATTTTCCATATAAGCTATGAAACACAGAAAAACACGTATTTCAAAGCCCTTGTCTATCTGAATTAGATTCTCAAAGTTAGCAAAAACTCATCAATCCTTCACATGCTCTTAACATGGGAGTTGCAGAAAAGAATTGGAATTTCTAGTTCCCTGCCTTTCATGGCCCTTTAGAAATGCAGCTGTACCCACTACTCCATCTTCTAACTTCCATCCACCTATTTAGAATGTAAAAATGACTGGGCTTTGCTACTCCAACCCTTCTCATGCTGGAATAAGCCTTGAATTAATTAGCCAGTCCAATCTTGCTACATGTGTGCTGACTGCCTTTAAATTGTCATGGGCCAACCTTTCCGCAGTTTTGGTAATCAATCTTTGGATACAGTTACTTGAGCCATCTCACATCTAGGCCTAGACTAACTTTGCAAGGCTGAAGAGTGCTTTCTGTATCTCAGACGTTTGAAAACCACAGTAAAGTATTACTTGTAGGTAACTGTCGGCACAATGGTAACTGGTTGGTCTGAATCATCTTACTATGAAAAGGACGGCTGTTTCATCACTAAGGTTCTGTGGCAGACAGGGACTTACTTTCATTGCTCATATCGAACACACAGGAAGGTGAATAGGTATGTCTCCCTTACAATTTTCACAATACTTCAATCCTATAAAGCATATTAAATTATTTCCCAAATAAGATTTTAGAAACAAAGTATGAAAACTCTACATTGCAAAGCTTCTCCTTCACCCGAGGAAAACAGGGTTTAGTCATTAAGAATGCTATGCAGCTGTACTACTGTCAGGTAACAAAATTTATATAAAAATATTACTTGTTTGTTTTCTGAACTTGCTTTTGTGCTTGAAATATATAGCATAAGATTTGCATGCACTCTCATAGGACTTTTCAGTTAAAAAAAATCTAGGTATTTTTCAGGAAATGGCAATTTTTTTCTTTCGATACCATATTCAGATATTTAGCTTTCACACCTCTTGGTTCAATAACACCTGAAATAAATAACTAATCCTTTAATTCACATTAATGCTTGGTAGTATGGTAAATGCCATTTCCTAATGAAATCTTTTTAAAGCAAATTCAAAAACAACAGGACAACATCCCCTTCTAAAGTCTGCCTTTGAAACGTCACCCTTGCTTTAGCTGTGCGCACAATTGTTCAAAGAGCCTTGTACTGAAATATGTAAGCTATCTTTTCATTAGAGGTAAAACATGGAAGAGTACTCATTTTGAATATGCATCTGAAAATGTTATTATGCACAAAATAAACTAATTGCTTTTGAGTTTAAGAGTAGTAATAACAACTTCTGCAACTGCACTACTACTCATGTATTTGCATTTCTGTGTTAGGCAGATAAATTTATCTGTGCCTAATACGTGTACTTAAAAAGTTAGTAATAGACAGTTACTGCCATCTCATATACATTCAAGAAACACAGGTATTGAAAAGATGTGGGTTTTTGAGACATTCGATAACATTTTAAGGTTTGATTTATTCTAGCTCCAAGAATCAGATTTAATATTTTGATTCAATCAATAATTCAAAAGAAGGTTCTTGAAAAAAAGGATCCACAACTTTCCTATCTGTTCATAATAAAAGAAAAGGAAACAGTTCACCCAATCTTCTAATTTCATTTTTGTGATGAAAGAGATTTAGAAGCACTGCACAGAAACTGAGAATGGATTATAAGCATGAGGTAAATAAAATCAATCTTTCTACAAGGTAATTTATTAATTTCTGATAATGGTGATTTACAGAAGATGGAATTCAGATCATACTACCAGTTGCCTTCTCTATCCAGATTCAAATTTTTTCCCCCATAATTTAAGGATTTCTGTCTTGAGATGTGTTTAATACGAAAACCACAGCAAATAACATCTCCAAGATCCCATAAAGATGATTTCTGATTCTGATTAGGACAAAAGTAGTACCAAAGGTAAAAATTAGTTCTGAAGGACCCAGCCACAGTAGAGACAGAAATCTTTGACTTAATACCACCTAAGTTTAATGGATCAGTCAATGCACACAAAAACTGCTTTAGATTGTTAAAACTAAATAGCATCCAAGTGGTTTCTCGAATTTGTTCGGATAATAGTAGAGGCACAGGAAATTAATTAGAGGTTTGACACAATAATTATAAAATTTTATAAGTAAATTTAATTAACTTAAATATGGGGAATTTCATTGTTGTTCTGACATACAACAACTGAACAAGAAGGAAAGTGTGAACAGCTACTGCATTTTATGAGCTAGGATGCCTTGCTAGAAGTTAGTTCTCTGCCAGTAATATGAAGTACATGGAAAATTCAATAAAATGGCAGATAAAAATTCAATATAAAACATGAAACCACAAGTAATGCACAATATGAAAGAAAAGCCATGAACAACACAGCTAAGTTAGAGTTCCTTCAATATTTTGACATTTTGCTCTTTCTTGTTATCATAACCTTATGCTTCACACTTTTTGGCATGACAGAATAGCTTTTGATCACTATCAACTCTACTTCTAATCAAAATAGTTTTTATTCAATTAAGCTAATTTTGAAAGTCCAGTGTATGAGGTTTAACTTACTAAAATTATTCAGCTTTCAAATTATAGCCTCCCCAGGGTGAAAAATAACTACTTATGTTAGAGTTTTCATAATTTTTACAGCAGTTTCAAATAGAAAGATAAAACAAAATATAGATTGTTTTCACTTGTTAGTTAGAATCTTAAAGGCTGATTTACAGATAATGGAGATGAGAAATAACTGGTATGATACAAATCAAGTTAAAGTCTTAAGGTATAGAAGACATATCATCACTCAACTTTTAACGATTTTTGTTGAGTATGTAGTTTATAGTTAATAAAAATTATATAAGCATCTTAAACTTAGATCCATACAGTTTGCCAATACTTGAATATATTTAGGGGGAAGAGACTGAAAAATGTGTAAGGTGAGCTGCGATAAAATGTACAGGAAAGGTAAAATGAAAAAAAAAAATAACACAGAGAAAAGCAGTAGAAGAGACAGACCTGAGTTTCTTCTCCTCGATGATTCCACTTCTTCTGTGATCACATCGTGTAATGTACAGACATAGACAAAGGAGATGGGCGTGAGAGGATGTATTCAGAAGGTTAAAACTGAACACTGAGGGAAAGGGCCAAAAATTGTTTTAGAGAGAAGTCTGCAGAGCAGAGTTAGTAAATGGGGAAAAAAATAGCACAGACACAGGAAGGAAACAGAAAGCTGAAGAAGAAGTGGTTAAATTACTGTTGTTGAAAGAGAACAGTAAAGACAGGGTTAGTATAGGAGTTGAGGAAATAATAGAAGTTATAATTGACAGCAAAGTCAATCCTTGCAATAAAGCTGAAGAACAAGCTGGATAGTAAAAGGTATGTTAACTAGCATAAACACTTTTGTTCAACTTTCTGGAACGTTATCTACTTGAACGCAAGTATTATTTTTCTCTTTCAAGTATTGAACATTTGGTTTAACATCACCAAAGGGAAATCTCTTATTAGATTTTTTTCAGTTATTAAATTTTTGTAACTTATGCTGAACCAAACTTCACATATCC
>VWZK01009197.1:432015-478324 GCA_013396935.1 Baryphthengus martii | reverse complement strand
TCTCTTTTCAAAAGCATCCACATAACACACTCTGGAAAGGACTGTATTATTGTAACACTCTGCCAAAGGTGACATTATCAAGACTAAAATACAAATTGTGAGAAAAGAGAATGTATAACTATTAACTCTCATGGTCAATTTAGTTGATACTTTTTCAGAACAAAATGTTACTCTTATCTCACAGAAGTCTAAGTTACTGCAACTGCATGCAAGTTAAATGCCAAAGCAACTATCTCATTACTTACTTTAGTACTTCGTATTCAAAAACACACTGCCATTTCACACATGGAGAACATCTGAGGGACAGTGTCATTCTCTGTACTGAAAAACTATTTGTAGCAAAAGAACTGGAGGAATTCATCTTGAAAAGTAGTAATTACAAAGAACTGTGAAGCTACTATCACTCGCAGAACAAATGCATTTTTCAAAAAATCATTAGAAATGAAAAAAAAAGTCTATAAGGCTTGATCTAATTTCAACCTGCAGTTTGTAAATCAGAAAACATTATTCCATAACTCATTAACACTGCAGATTTTAAACTAAGGATTCTATAAATGTTCATACACCACAAGAGTATTCTATAATTTTATCCATATTTTAGAGTCAGTATGAAGATAATTGAAAATTGCAAAATGAGGATAAGCAATATAAATCAATAAAATTAAAATGAAAGACAACCCTAAATATCATCTGAAAACCACTGTGTTCTATAGTAACACAGTTTTATTCTATAGTTGACAGGTTATAATTTTCATCTACTATCAAATGTGAAAACTGTTCAAAACTTTGATGTAAACACGAGCAGCTTGCGACATATATATTTAGAATGCATTTTTTAGGCAATTAAATTAGCTTACAGAATAAATACATGCAAGTGTTATATGAGAGAGATGTAATCTTAAAGCATAGCAACTGACAGTTTTGACAAAGAATGCTATGTATTCGTGTTAAAAAAAGTAACGGTGTATAAATATCTTTTTATCTGGGCAAGTATAATGAATCCATAGGATGAAATACAAACAAGTAAATAGAAAGATCTTCTTCTCCCTCATGTATTATGGCTTGTATTAATATAGTATAATTATAATTGCAACAATTGTTAAATAAATCATTGTTACCACCACTAAAACCCAGCTAAAGTACACAACATTTTCTGAAAATGTTTTCTGTTACATATCTGTAGTCCTGAAGCAAGCATTCCTATTGTCTCAAAAGTAATTAGAAAGTCTCTATCATGACTCCTTTGGGCTTCATTTATTATTTTTAACATCCATAAGAATGCATAGCTTTAAGACACACACTGCATTAAGACAAATCCTTCTCAAAAATTTTTCAAAGGATGTTTGAAATCACATTATTTCCAAATTAGGAATATGCCAAGCAATGCAAGGCATTCTGGTCAACTCAGTGATTCACAGCATGGACGTGACTGAACATCAGGGAACCTCCCTTTGAAGATTTAGAACCAAATGACCAGTGTTTGGCTGCATAAAAGTCACCTGTACTAATACTTCTTTTAAAATTGCATTTTTAACAGCCCTCATTCAAAGAATTTGTTCTGAAAAAAAATTCTTTACACATCAAATTGGCAAGTAAAAATAATGTTTATTTGCAAGTATTTTGTAGGTTTAAGATTTTGCTGATCAAATATATTAGAAGCTTAATTCTAATAGAATCCAGAGAGGAACATAAAAGACAAGTACCTTCTCACTGTGCATAATCGTTCAGCTGATATCTCATCTCTTGAGAGAAATGGCTTATAATAGTTTTGTTGCAAATATTAATGAATTAATAGAAGTTGTGGCATGACAATGCACCAACTTGTGTCAATTAATGATATTAAGAAGTATTAACAGACCAATTAATTTAGACACAGTAGCACTTACATGCTCCTGATTAAGAAGCCATGCCATAAATCTCCAACAATAGTCTGAAAATTCTCTGGCTCTGTTCCTTGTAATCCAGTAAAATAGATCTTTGTTGACAGAAATACATTAAAATTTGAGAACAAAATCATGGAATAAAAATCTATTAAATTTACATCATATCAATAGGTAGTCTTCATTTGTATATTTATGGTTTTGTTATTGAACAAGCATTTATATGGATCAGTTGTTCGCCTTAACTTATGAAAGTGGCATATGTAAGGGTATTATACACAGATTTAGAAACAAATGAGACTCTCAATGAATAAACATACAAAGTAAACAAAAACCAGGTATTGTACTGCAAGTTTGAAAAAACAAAATAAGCAACATCTATGTTATCCTGCTTTGATACAGAACTTTTCATTTTAAGTAATGTCATGTATTAAACAGAAGTATTTAGGAACTTAGTGTTCAAAAAATCATGCTTGAAGCCTTACACAGCAAACATGCCCATCTTAAATACTAAAAGCAGCACAGGACAAAGAAGTGTAAGTTAATTACTCTTCTTTTTCCTCAAGGCATTTCTTAATTTCAGTTTTCTCCTTAAAACCAAAGATCTTTCATTGCATACATGGTCTCAGAAATGTCTGAGACTTCCAGATTTGGAAAGCCTTGTTTCTGGACACTCTTCACAAAATAAGATGTGAAACAGAACAATCAAATAGACATAGTCTTAAAACAGGGAGGAGACTTTAAGATAGAAATGTTTCATGGAGTCTGTATTTTCCAGAAATTTATGTCACTAGCCTGGATGTAGTTAGACCTAAAGAATGACATAACTAACTCTCAGGAAAGGTTCCTTGACACCATTCAAACTCTGGAATACTAAAGATACAGATAAAAGAGAAAAGTAGGTAACTGAATAGTTAAGAGCAGAAATATTTGCTAAAAGAAGACTTACAATGAAAGGTTATTTGACTACATTGAGGGGTGAATAAAATCAGTTTTCCTGAATCTTCTTTTGATAGTGTTAAGCCACATCTTCCAGTTACAAAGCCTCTTCCACACATCAGATTTTTTTATTTTTTTTTAAATGGGGTAATTCCCTACCAGTTAAAGGTAGGAATTCTTTATCTTACGGTAAGTTCTTTAACTTTTAAGGCACGTTCTTCATCTTAAAAGTGTAAATCCATACACACAAAATCACAGCTGTATAGTGGATAGATGCTGACATTTTTCCTCAAAAATATGAGCAGAGGACTAAATACGATAAAGAAAATACATGGAAGAGAGAAACTATACATTTAATTTTGCAATTATATAATATATGCTATATAACATGCACTATATATAACATACGCTTGGAAAAGACAGTAACAACATGTAAAATGTGGGTTATTTTTACTCAAAGATAAGGATGATAGAGAAAGTAGAAAACAATATACAAGAAGAAATCGTATGTATTCTAAGTAGCATGACCTCTATAAATCAAATCAAACCCTGCAGACTGCATTGCTTTTTCATAAGTCTCAAGACATAAGCTAAATAAATGAGGAATTCAAAGAAAGATCTTTTATGATTTTGTTTTTCTGCATAAAGTTCACATTATAATTCTATAAGGGGAAAAAAAAATCCAAAATATTAATGCATTAGTTACACACGAGATTTGAAATATTATAAATCCTGAAAACATAACAAGTTAATAAGCTAGGTGATTTAGGTAGTCAAGCATCAATACTACTTCAGAAAAGATAACTAACAACATAGGACAGATGAGCTATGCTAAATCTGGTATCTCCCTATTCTACGTCTATTCTCATCCTCGTGATGTTAAGAAGTTTCACCACCTGCAGAATAAGATTGTCCAGGACATCACATAGTTAAGACTGAAGGAAAGGTTTCCAAACACAAAACATAGTAAGAAGATATATAGAAAAAGGTGTGTGGTCTGTTAGATATTTTCAGGCCACCTCAGTATTTGTGATCCATCATCAATTACAATTATACCCTGAATAAATGCAATTTAGCTAGGACACCAAAGTGCAATATTTGACTACATCTGTGCTCTACTCACACGGAAACTGTATTTCCCATCCAGAACCCCCTCTCCTCTCTTGAATTCAATTCTTTGTTACTTTGGTAGAGATTAGACGTATCGGCTTTCAAAGTGGTATAAGAAAAGAATGAAAGCCAATTTTAAAATAAGTAAGTATACAAGAGGAATATGTTTTAAATATACCATTTACTACTTGCAAGAAGAGCCTCTGAAATATTCATTTTTTTAAGAAAACAATTAGTCATGCCATATGTTCAGTCTACATTACTTCTCACTTGTCACAGGTTAAAAGATTCTCATAGATTAAACATGTAGCTCTTTTTGTAGATTTTACCCACTTCACTACATTTCAGATTCCACAGCATCCTCAGAAGATCCTTTCCGTACCCTTCCCCAGCCCTTCCAGAGCGCACAAACTTGTATCAGGCCCTGGACTTTTTCTTCTTCCCCCTCCCAATTCATTTCTTTTGAAAACTGTTCTACTGCCCAGCCACTCTTCATAAAGTAATTATAAAGTAGTCTATGACTTTAATCTGCTCCTCAATTTTTCACAAGCTGCTAATTTTATACCACCTTTCTTCTTTAGCTATATTTATTTACCTAATGCTCATGGTGTCATTTACATGGAGTACTAGCGTGCTCTCATCTCTCTGTCCTATTACTCCATCTTTTCCAGCCTCATTCATTCCCCATGTCTAACCATATCTTTCAAAACCATGACCACTTTATTTTGAATTATTTTTGACTAATTCAAGTGATTCCAAGGCAATAGATGAACTAGAAAATTATAGTCATACTAACATTCCACCCAGGAGAAAGACTTAAATGTTCCATGGATAAAAGGCACAATTGCCTTCATATTGAAAGCCAACCTATATATACATATAAAGGCTTACCACTTGTAAGCACATACTATCTTTGTATTTTCTGATGTGTTTAACCTACCATTGTTAGGATTCCTCTAAAATTTTAATACTATATTAAAGAAATATGGCTTTCTCCCAAATAATTACAAAGACACTCCATTTTTACTTCACTCCATTCTGAAATGTATAAATCCATTTCAACTATTCTGTCTTCTTTTGGTCAGTCGTATTTTAATGTGTCAGCACTTTCCCATAGTTCTGTTCAACTATAGCTTAGAAATTAAAAGTGCCTCTGGCAAAGGTCGGATATTTGGTGAAACCGCCATCTTCTCAACAGGCAACAATAATGAAATCATTACAGGATGGTTTTCAGAAAATAATAATCAAATCTACTGTTTCCAAGCAGGAAAACCAGAGGAAGATCAACAGTGTTATTTCCTGTGCTATCTCATGAAGGTGGTTGCTGCATTACCCGTATCATCTCTGGATGAAGATACAGTTCGCTAGACTGCATTCAGCTTCCAAAACTTTGGACAGTGAGACTGATCAATACTTTAAAAAACAATTGTCAGGGAACAGAAATGGATATGACTGCCTTGGTATCCCCTAAGCTATGTGCTTTCTCCCCTTTAAATAACTCTGATGGGTTCAAGAAAGACTAGTGATGATGCTAGATGAAAATAATTGATTTTTAAGAAAAACAGTATCTTGCCTATATTAGCTCTATCAATAGAGGACACATCCCCTACCCATAGCCTACTTCTTTTTCAACTTCTTAAGGTCTCACATATAAAAATGCAAAATCATGTGAATGTATTTGCATACTGTGCTTTTTTTTTTCTTCTTCACTGACCAAGGAAGTGTGATTAGAGGACCAGAGCTTTAAACACTTTGTTTCATATGCCATCTATTATAGCTCAGAGGCTGAAAGTAGAAATGCTTAATAATATTAGATAGGAACAAATAATTATTCTACGTGCTCTTTGATTCCTGAGAATGCAGTATTCCCTGACAGAGTGCTGACATCGGCTAAAGGAAGGGCATTCAAGACACAGCCTGAATTTTGATGCTATGCTTACCTATGATTCTGCAATGTTACTCTTCCATCCTTCAAAACCTTTGCATAAATGCAATTGACTCTTTGTAATATATGGAACAACAGTTTTGCAGATTGCTTCAGAACTTAGAGATTACAGGCACTGTTAAGAAAACATGTTGATTTCTGATATTCAGAAACAGGAATTTTATCAGTATCTTCTATTGAAAATCCTGAAACAGAAGAACCATTTTACTACTGTATTTAATTATCTTATATTGTCTTCTAACAAATTTGCTAATCTCATTTCTAGTAATGCATATTTCATTAATGCTCCACATGATACAGTATTACTGTTACTTTTTTCTGTTATTTAGAATTGGGTTTAGTATCTCTTTATGTTTTTACATAAACTTTGCTCACAATCTCAATTCTTCACTCAATGTATTTATGCAATTAGTATCTATTTTTTTCTCACAGATTTTCTAAGATCTAATACTGCCATGGCTATTTCCATGTTACTGGTTAGGTTAAATTCTTCCCAGACAAACCGAAGTTAAAAAATGAGACAAGCTTCCTCGGTATGCTATTGCAGAAAAAGTTTTGTATGGAAAGGCAATGAAACCAGGGTAACAGTAACATGAGGTGCTTCTTTCTTCCCTCTGCAGATTGTCAGTTGCAGCCAAGGACTAAATTGTATTAGTATCATCTTGCAGGTTTCTGTGCCAATAGAACATTTAAGAAAGTATCCCTCCTGTGCAGAGAGTAAATCCCCTATCAAAAAATCTTCAAGGAATGTGAAGCTTCCTTAGGTAGATTCCAGCAGGCTGCATCACTGGTAGATCATGGTCACGAGACACTATCTCAACATCCACAGGTGAGTACAATGTTATGTACGGCACCTCCTTCCACATGTCTTGACTGCTATACCTCAAAAACGAAGTATTTGTCATGATACAGGGAGGTCTATGGGGGACAGCAGTGTGCCACGCATAGCAGATAATGCAAATCCTGAAAGATCCGTTGATTTGTTACATTGCTACTCCTCCACTTCTGTGATAGCTCATTTTACCCCTCATCGACAGGACCCTTATCTCCTGTTATCTGCTTCAGTAATAACGACGCATCTAGAAGCAATGATCGCATCTGGGTGTGACAATCCCACCCTTCTAATCTGGATTCAGGGTAAACATGACAGTATCATAGCCAAGGGCTAACTTGAGCAAAAGGATCAGATGTAAGGGCAATATGGAAGTATCACTAGAAATCAATCATCTTACCCCCATAAATAGTGGGCAGCTCAAGAGCCCTTTGAGCTCTCCTGCATGGCAGCTGGCTGCACCCCAGCATCTCCCCTTGAGGAGGTCATTGCCACAACAGATCCTTGGTAAGTGACCTATAACTTTAAATCTTTATTAAGGGTATAGTCAAGCTCAATTGTGCAAATAATCTCTTAGGATAAACTATTGTTTTATCTTGTCCTCCATGCAGCAAATAATCTGATGTACTTTGCCATTGAATCTCTTTTTTTAAAGTCTCGTTTACTGTTTCAAACTTTGTTGAAACACTTTTATATCAATAAATATATTGTTACTTCTCTCTTGTGAGTGAATTGCTAACTCCATCCACAACAACTTCTACCACTTTAGTACATAGAGCTTTCTGACAAACAGAAAGCACTAGTTTGGAAAAGCATCCTAGGAATGTGTTATTTGGTGTCTATTGTAGAGTGTTGAGAACCACCTCAGATGTTTTTGCCTCAAGTGTCATTGTCTCATGTGAACATATACCTAATTCCCAGGTTACAGAGTCAATCTAGATTTTGCTGCTTTTCTTCAGTTCTGACTCTTGCACTTTCAGCTGTACAATGGTTGAGCTTCAACAAAGCAACTGGAAATGATTTGCATGTAGGTGAGTCTAAAATTAAGATTACAGCATTATTTTAAGAGGTGGCTCAATTGGCCAATCTTCTAAACTTGTGTGACTGGGAAAAGTGTTGTTATCAGAGTAAGGGAAACTTTTCCCTTCCCTTCCTTCCTTACAGCATGCTTATCAGCATTATACCACAGTCACTTTTGCAAGTGCCTAAATTAATGCAATTAGGACCTTTTGTTTTCTGATTCGGATAAGAGAACAATACTATCATCATCATGATCATCATTACTAAGTTTACTTTTCATTGCTATGTATTTGTAGGAACGAAGACAGAATCAAAGGATTGCGCTTAATGTTTGGAGGGGAAGAAAGTTAGTGATTTCAGAAGAAATCCATTCATGTACAAGACCAAGGAAAGAAGAGTTCTCTTAGATTTGATAACTCCAGCCTTATGGGTATAAAACGCAGCTTTTATAAAAAATTATATTAGTACATTATTTCTGCCATGTGTGATGGTACAAGAAGGTTTCAAATTCAAGTCTTGAGAAGATTACTTTCCTACTAGACATGCAGTAGATACCTTGGTTTGGTCAACTAAATAAGAATCAGCATAACTCATACTTGGATTCCTGAGGCTTGCCCACAAAGATAAATCATAACAAAATACAAAACTAAAAAGCAAGCTAAGTCTAATATTGTGACAGAACACTTTATTTTTAATTCGTATCCATTCTAACACAATTGCTCACAAAAGCAGATCTTTTTGGCTATTCTAAAACAGAGCTATGTAATCTAAATGGTGTCTATATACTAAAAAAATCACACGAAATTAAAAAAAAATAAGGTACATCAAGCACACACGCATTACAAAAGCATGAAATGTATTTTTATAGTCTCATGCTTTCATGTGGTTTTCCAAACCCTGACAAACCTGGCTCAGAATGCTGTTTCTTTTTCGGCAATGGTTTGTCATCAGTTATTGTACCATTCACCTTTTTCTGCTGGTCCTCCCATGTAACTTCTAGCATAAACCAAAGAAAAAAATCAGAAATATTATGTAACTTATAAGACACCTAATATCATTTGGGACAACCTGATCTAAACAAATGCACTATCATTAACATTGCAAAAAAATCAGATTAATTCTTTAATTCAGAGGTCTGTAGTGGAGAGAATTAGTAAACATCTTAAACATGGAATGGAACATACTACATGAAAGTTAATATCTATGTACATTGCCAAATATTCTGCTTTCTTTGATATTTCGCAATTGGAATAAAAAAACAGGAGGTTATTTACACAATAATTTTAATTTTTAAACCTTTCAGTATCTCATGCTAAAATCAAACCTAAACCAATTAACTAGATAGGTTCAATACCCTAAACTCCATTTTTGCTTTGGGCTGTTAAGAATTTGCTTGTTTTGCTGATCCTTCAAAGTACAAAGCTCCTCACAGCCACAGCCCACAGATATAAACACACTTACAGTCACAAAAATAGCCAGTGATGGAGAAGAACACAATAGATATGGAATGCATTTTAAGTTTTATAAATTCAAAATAAATTGACATAAAGTAATATTAGCCTATGACTTTGGGAGGGTAGGGGGTGGGTTTTTTGTTTCCTTTTAAATGAGACTGATGGATACCTGGCATTCAAAATGTAAATACGTAAAAATATTATCTGCAGGCATCCTGCAGCCTTCTTATCTGTAGCTGTTATTGTTTTATGACAAGCTGCTGTCCTACAAAAGGTGTCTTTCATTTTCGAAAATGATGGAGTTGTAGGCTTCAAGTAATATATCAATAAAATTGTTGTTATAATGATTTCATGTCACCACAGATATGCATGCTGAAACAGAAACTCTCATCTTTGAAGCACTATGTGTAGAGTACTAAATAAGAAATTTCAAAAGGAGTAGTTTATTTCCAAACTATTTCCTAACAAAAATGCGATCCTTTCTTTTTTCTCTGTGAAAGTACACTTCCAGCAATAAAATATTTACTGATGCCACCTATACTTCCGCTTTCTTGGATAAGTCCAGAAATGTCTTAAGTAATACACAAAAATGTTCAATGATCTTAGTAAAACTGCCTTTGAATTTAATGAATAGTCACTAGTAGGAAAAAAAAAATAAAACAAAAATTAGACAATCATTTTGTTCCAGCAGTTGACCTACTTAGAATAAGATAAAAGGTGGGCAGACAGCAATCTCACACAGGATTTTGTCAGAATATATAACGAACAGTCTAAATACTGAAGCCCAGAATGATTTCCATGCTAGCTTTTATGGCAGTTTTAGAAGACAGGACCTTCTCAGTCAGAGTTCTTTCTCAGAAATCTTGATTCAGTTCTGAAACCAAATACTGTAGATTGCTCAGTAACCAAAACCACTTATCATACTGAAGTTTCCTACCAAAAAAAAAAGCCTTGCTTACTTTTTGAGAACTAAGTATTGAGAAAATAGTTAACTTAGTTGGGAGCACTTAAGAAGTGCTTCTGTAAAAAACACTTGAATTGACAAGCATGATGAAAAAAAATACCAAATGAAAATATAACTCTCTGGATAAATATCTTCGCCATGTATTAACCTTAAAAAAGCAAAAAGAAACCCAAAGGACTATTATAAAAGCAAGACAGGATGCTTTTTAAGGTTTACACTACAAGTGATAGTATGAACGTGTAAACACTTTCAGAAAAGGATCCAATGACTATCCTTCTACAGTTTTAGCTATTCTTATGGAGTGTCAGCATTCAATTGAAATGGCTGTTTAATGTTATCAGCAGTTAAGTACAACTCTTAGAATGAGTATAAGCAGATTGGAAGTACTCCAGCAGGTGAAAAGCTTCATCCACTTCTTGAAAATTGCAAGAGTTTGGCTAGTAAAGGTTACTGTTTCAACTGAGAAATAAAAATAGATACATTCATTAGATGTACTCCAACATTTAACCTTTTCTTCACTATTTTCTAATTCTATTTACACCTCTGTGCTCTACAAACCTAATAAAAATCAGTTGTTAAATGAGAGCTTTCTGTTTGGGATCTAGTAAGAGATGCTGATGAATGGACAAAATGCTAAATGTCAGTGCTGACCATACCCTCTCTGGTTAGATAAATGTGCATTATAGTCTCTAAATTCCCCTCCAAAGCAAAGGGCCACCATTTATCCCCTTGTTGCTTTAACCAAAGCCAAATTTGGTCAAATTGTAAATATCTGGAAAGAGACCATACAGTTTTCTAATTCATCATTTACCTCTTACAATTCTCACTTCTCACACAAATGAACTTGTCTGTCTCCTGTTGTGATAATCAGTTTTGACTTACGTATAAAGAAAAGTGTGAAATTATTGAATATTTATACAAAAAGACTTCATAAAGATTATATAAAATATGAGATTCTTCAGTTGGAATATTTTAGTTATCTGATGCACCTTTGGGGCTAGAAGTACTAAATGGGTGCACAGATCCAGATTTTTCTCATCAGCACGAAAGGTACAATCTTTAGATGTAGTTGTTTCATGCAGTTGTTTAGATGCATTTGTTGCACCTAGCTCTTGAGCACTGCCATTCACAGTGAATTATGTAGCCAAGCTCTACCCACTGCATGTCAGGATGACATCTGGTTGTGTGCCCTTCCCTCTTGAGAATGATACCTACTTGTGCTGCCTGGGAGAGGGGATTGGCATACTCCAGTGCATCTAGTGTTAAGTATAACCTCGGTATTTTTGTTTAGAATTTTCAATATTAAAAATATGGAAATAACGTATGGTAGAAATAGTTGTATATCTCTAGCTTTACTGAATTCCTAAACACATCAATTTAGCACCAGAATGTTGCAGTTGAACTGGAATGATGCAGCAAACTGCAGAAGTACAAGATGATGCAGCAAAATACCAGAGTTTTGTTATGTAAATACTACCCCCATCCTTTCTTTCCTCCACACTACAGAGAGTAGTAGCCCTTTTCACAATTTCCCTTTGCTTGAAACACTTTTATATGCTTTCTCTTTTACTTGAATTTGTCTTTTTTTCTTAAATACACTCATCTTTTATATTCTTTTCGGCACCTAAAATTTCTGTGAACCAATTTTTATCGCCACATTTCTAGTTTTAGACTTTTAATAGGTTATTGTAAAGTCTTTTTTTTTTTTTTTTCATTTGGACATACATAATTTAGTTATCTTTTCCTACAGATGAAAACCACTCAGAACTTCTTTCTATTTTTGATTTTATAGATGAATGCTCAGAAAGGAATAATGTTCTTAATAATGTATGGTAACAACTACTGCAAGAATGAGTCAAAAGTGGATTTGGCTAGAGCTTCTTAAACACAAAGCTGCACAACAACAAGCCACTAGAACTGTGGGATAAACTGTCAAAAGCTTAAATACTATGTTTTGAACCAGATACTTAAGACCTTTAACTCATGCATTAAGAATATAATAAGAATTAACTGAAGACATAGAAAAGGCTAAATTCATGTTATACAAGTTTTAATTTAGAAAATGTAGTCCCTAAGAAAATAACAAAAAAAAAAAAAAGTCATCAGACTCGAGATTTCACACAGAGAAAAGACTCTCAGCTGCATAAAATCTCTACTAGGGGAAAAGCAAATGGCTTCTCGTGATACATGAATTATCCCAGATGTACTACATTGTATCTGGAATGAATCCAGTCCCACCTTGCACCACCAGTATGCTGCTCATGGCATCAAGGTCAGCTCCAAGTGACACAGTCAGTAATGAAGGCTTTATGGCAAACTGCTGCTGCTCCTACATCAGAGATCTTCAGATGCCTCAGTAAAACAGCATTGATGTTCCTCTACCCTGCTGTAAAAGGAACTAGACTTGCACAATATCTGAGGGAAAACAATAACGCACGGTCTTTTTTCTGAGAAATTTAGAGTAAGACCTCCTGTCCCTCCAGGTAACATTCTACAGCAAATCTTCGGGCACAATTAGCTGCTTCTTTCAAACACAGTAACTGCTGCTTTACAGTCTTTCCTCCATACACTGGGATATTATTTTAAAGAATGATTATATACTGTGTTTGCTCCACAGACTAAACTGAGGTTGGGTTTTGCATCTTAGAGCACTATCCTAAATGCTGGGAAAGTGTGTATAGTACAAAGGCAGGGACAGCACTTCTTTGTGCCTTTCATGAGCAAGACAAACAGTTTGCATGCACACCTCACTTCAAGTGAATTTGGGACAAATCAACAGATGAATGCTGTATATGTTAATAACATTTTAAAGTAAATAAATCGTTGTTCATAAATGGCTATGTAGGCATCACTTATATCATGGTTTTAACTAACACAGCATTCAAATAAACATTCTGACGTGTCTTAACTATTTATTGTTTTGATTTCATCTTCCTCACTGAACTACACATTCTGAGGAAAAACTCTGGGCTTCATACCCTGAGCTGTAGTGGGAGTACATTAAAAGAACTTTAATGGAAATCACTACATAGACAACAAAAAATACTGTCACATATCTAAATTTAGTATTTTCATTACTAGTGTAAAAAAAAAAAAAAAAAAAAGGGGTATTATAGCTTACTCCTGTACTCCAGAAATGTTTTCTTCAAATTGACTTTAAAGCTACATTAATTATTTGTAGCTGTAAATCACTTAACATACCTAGTCCAGTAGCAGTCTCTTCTCATCGTATTCCCTAGCTGCAAATCCTGTCAATTCTGTTCTAAACATATTTTTTAAATGTTTTATTAGTGAATCCCTTTATATGGGGAATAAATTGATTTGAATCATCTATTGCTTTTTTTAAAGAAAAATTGTAGATGTATTCAAGCAAGGTCACAAGAGAGTACTTGTTCCAATATCAACTAAGTTACAGCCTACCTTTAGCTGAAAATCGAAGTATCATGTTGCCATTTTTATAAATGTAATACAGTTGTAAAAAAATGAAGAAACACTAGACAAACTTAAATACACCAGTTAGAAATAAAAATACAGTTAACAGTACATTAAATATCTGTATATTAATATTTAGTAAAGCATATTTAAAAATCACAAAGCAAAAATAGTATTTTTAAGCTGCTATCAAGGCTTTTTTTTTTTTCTCCCGCTATTGTTTGGGGCAGGGAGAGGATCTGTTTGTTAGTTTCATAACTTCTTATATGTTTTTAAAATATGGCAGTTTTGCTCCCTCTTCTGGTTATATGCCTGAAACACATTAGAAGCAAATGTGATATAGCTGACCTATAATCAATGGGCGTATTTTGCATATCTTGGAAGAATATCTCTACTGAGTCACCTGTTTGGATAAGCACTGCAGGTTTTTGATGGCTGGACTGATTTAAGGTGGGAAAAAGGGTGCAGAGGGCCTACGAGTGAGACAAAGACACCATGTAAAGATACCACTGATGTTTCTGTAGATTCCTGAGGCACAAGTTGTAGAGATTGAGGACTCAGTATCCTAGATGAGCACTACAACACACTTGATCTGCTCATATTCTTTTCCACACCTGGTCTGTTGAGGATCAGAAACTCAGCTAGATGGATTTTTAGACAGAACACCTGTGCTATTTTTTCAGTATTACTTATGAAATGTTAGATTAGTAACTAGACAAATTACGTCTGAGTAGCAGACAAAATGACATCATATTTTCATGTACCTATCTTACAAATGCTACTTTATATTGTGATAGAATCATAGAATCATTTTATATATATGAAAACAAGGTATTTCAAATACAGGTTGGTAGTATTTAGTTTATTGTGCAAAGTATATCTATAAAGTATATAAAATACTGGTTTTGCTGAAGGAGTGGAAGATAAACTGAGAATAAAAACAGCTTTAGCCTGACTTAGTCACTGATTATTGGTTTGTCAACCTCAAGTCAGTGGCAGAAGTCTCCAACTTCACCAGGATTGGAATCTGGATCTTAAAAGTATGAGACACTGAACTATGTGATAATTAGAATGCATTACAGTTACAGCAGCAGACTTCCAGCATTCAAATTTACCCAGGACTGTGGTGACTCCATACTGGGCTGCCAACACAGCGCCTTCTCTGCATAGGCATTTATTCAGCCTGTCTACTCTGAATAATAAGTGGCGCATTACAAATGGTGTGGTTTTCCCTACAACACAATAAACTAGCACAGGTGAAACTGAATCCCCGCTCTCCTGATACCTGTATTCCCTCTGCTAAGTTATTCCAGGGAACAGAAAGCCCCTAAGAGTGTAACTGGGGCTATTCTCCATGTGGTCTCCTGGTAGAGATGGAAGTTTAAAAGTGAATGTCCAAGTTTTAATAAAGTCAAGGCACTATCTACATGATATTTAATTGACTGACAAAAGATACTGATGAGGAAAAGTTTAAATGTAATATGGCTTTATAAGTACATGGAAAAATAACAGGTTTCTTCAAAATTATCAAAGTCATTTAGAAGCATGAACTCCACCAAATTTTCAAAGTAACCAGTGGTTGTTCACTGCAGCATTCCTGTTCTACTTTTAGATAATAAATCTAAATCTGCATGCTAACATTGCTTTGAATTAAGCTTTTTTTCTACAGTATTTTAAATAAAAGAGAATACTGAACATAAGAATGCGACAACAGAGATGACTGCTAATAACATAAGCATTTCTCTACCAGTATATGCCAATCAAAATGGTTCCACTCTCCTGTGACTAGAAAAAAATCTGCCAAATCTGTGAAATACATAGCAAAGTGACATAAAAATATATAGACCCAGTAAAAATGGAAGACAATGTAGACAGTATCGTAGATGTTTGCAAATTGTACTTGCTCTCTTAGAGCAAGACAGACTGGGAACTCTTAAATCAGCAGAAGTACAAAAAACTATGCCACTAGTTATAAATAGGAAGCACGATCACATATCTAGGTGTTGTAAACTACATCTTCATAATATAGTTAGCTGTGAAAAAAAAAATAAAATCTGGAGCTTTTGATTCTAAGACTTGTTTTAAAATCACAGTTAAAATTTTAAGTGCAAGAAGCAAAACAACACATTGAAATTGAATGCACATGTACTTACTAATTTTAAACTAGTAGAACTAAGCAACATACACATGCAGCAAAAAAAGCAACAAAATCTTTTGAGCACCCACAATTTACTAGCAATATCATCATCAACTTGCCTTTTCGCCCATTAACAGGTGGGTTTTGATGCCTTTCCTCATAATCTTTACAACATTAGAAACAGATAATGATGATTAACAACTGGAACAGCTACTATGATGAACAACATAACTATAGCACACACAAACAGTTTGCAAACTATGTTAGCACAATTCCATGCACTATGCTTAACACAAAACACAGAGCAAACAGTACACAATAAACACACCAGCGAATAACACACACTTAGAGACACAACCATAACAAAAGCAAGAAAAATGTAAACTGTACTATAATGAAAAATGGGAAGCCAAAGATCTTAAAGGAGACTTTGGATGTTTAAGTGAAAACTACAATTAAAAAAAAATAAATAAATAAATCCTGCTTTCCAGCTCCCAAATCCTGAAAGTGCTCTAGCATACAGATTTCTGAACAAGTAAGGAGCCTTATCACAGTAATTATTCCTGACTCTGTTTTAAGAAGAACATAATGATCCATATTTTCTTCTCTCAAATAACAATGAGAGTAGGGTCCAGGGCACAGGATTCCAAATAAACTGTGATTCAGGCACTTATACTTTTAAGCAGGGATGGCATTTCAGGCATACTTATGTTTAGCTAGGAACTTTTCCTCACAGCTAGTACTAAATGTGTTTCTTTCTCAGCTTGTCATTTTTTTGGGCCACCCTTCTGGAGCACTTCATTCTCTCCACAAAGCTGCAATAATACCCTCAGTGCATTATCCTTCTCTGGGCTTCATTCTATGGGCTTTGAGGTATGTACCACAACTCCTTTTAAGCAACTAAGTTTAGCACTGGTCTAGCCTCAAATATGTATAACAAGAAAAGCTTATCTGTGCTTTTCTTTCACATCCAGCACCACTGATGTATTGTCACAGACAATTATTAACAAGGATAACAGAATGTAACCTATTAACAGTGCATGTAAATGCACATTTATGCTTTTATGATTCTTCCTTTGAGAAAGAAACTTTAGAGCGGAAAAATTGACAGCTCAAAAAAATCTTTCAACCTATCTCTTCATGTCTTTGAACCTGTACAGTATATATTTTGTGTATTTTAATCACATGCTGTTTGAGTTGAAAAAATATTTGCATCTGTTTGATTCGATCATCATCTCCCAGTTGTCATCACATTAACTTCTTTTTTTCTATCAACTGAACTGTCTTCCAAGCAGGATGAGTGACGTAATACAAAATATTCAAAGTATTTTTATGTAATGCAGTTTCCTACTATTTTTGTCCAGAATCATCAGTCTCCCTACACAAACTAGGAAAAAAAAAGTGTCATGATAACAAAAATGTTTTACTTCCCTGCTTGTAAAAAGTATCAATGCAAATTAGAGGGTACCATATCTAAGGAGTGTCCCCCCATATCTGCCAAGGCTGTAACTCGATCATTGTGACAGACTACTTTTTATAAAGAGGGACAAAAAAAAGAAATTAAAAAATTAAGTTTTTTGCAGGTTGAACTAATTTAAGCATTCACAAAGTGGTAAATAAATTATGCTATATTGAATTTATTCATCTTGTTCTTACATAAAATGATATATTTATTGTGTGGATTTTGACTTTTAATATATTTACAAGCTTGTTGATAAACCCTCCCTACATGCTGAGGGGAAAATGTTCCTAAAGGAGATAGGCATGTGTGGTCAGACAGACCTGCCTCAGCCTCTGATTCCTGACCTCCAGTATGCTTGTTTTCTTCATCTCCTGATGCATTTGTATAAACAAGGTATGATGGGGGGAAAAAAAGCAAGACAAAAACATGCACACTTTGTTACAAGCTGTTCGAATAAATATAAACATCAAAAGACACAATAACATAGAAAGTTTTGGTCTGTGGCATAAATTAGTTTTTCAGTGGATCTGATAATAAATCCTTGTGTTATTTTTTATTAATATCTATAGTTTAATCCAACGAGATCCTTCTGCAAGTAATGATGTTCATATGCAGCCCTTAATATCCCATGTTGCCAATTTCTTATTAAATTATTGAAGCACTAGAAAGCCGATGTTAAGTACACGAAAAGCAGACATATATTGGTAGATAATTGGTTTAAAACCATGTTTTGCTTGGTTTTGCTTTAGTTTTTCTAGAAATAAAAGTCCAAGACTCTATTCTCAACAAGTAAATTTCGAATTGTGTGTCAATCGTTAAGCAAGTAGGCATACTCAGTACCTTAGTAAGTGTAGAAGTAATAACACAAATGTTTTTCCATTTAGGAAAAAAAAAATCCTCAATTTGCCAGTTAATATGCTTTTTACCTGGATTTCACAGTAGTTAGAATTCAGAAAGAAAGATATATTTCCATCAGCAACTACAGTTGGCTAAAGCATATCTAAATATTAGAGAACACTGAAATAGTTGGAAACAATAGTGACAATATGGTTAATGAAAAGAAATATACTTGTATTACGTATATGTCATTAATAAAGAGCCACAACTTCCTCTTGTGACAAAGCTCATCTAATACTAGGATAACAACAGTAATAGTGTAGAAGAGTGTTGAGATGAATAATTCATGTACAATATGCCTGCTTTAATTTAAATGTCGGTTATTCATTAAACAGTGTTTTGGTGTGATACTGTAGTTTTTCAAGGTTCGATTTTTGATTACTTATTGATTTTCTGAGTTCTGTTGCTAGAATTTTTTGCCAGTTCTCTCATTACTTGTATAGGTTTACATGCACTTAAATAGCTTACTGAATTATTTAACTTCAGGTTTAGCTAACATGCAACAATAATTTTAAAACTACTTGTTATAACAGGTTATTGTTAATAGGGAGAGAGTTTTAGCCTATAATAAAAACCAATGCAATGGAAACTAATTTCTACATAGATTTCTCTTTTATAGTTCTTTGATAAAATCATGACATTTAACTTCCATTTGAAATCATGACATTGAAAAGTTCAATTAAAATATTCATCAAGGACACTATCTATATACATTCAATCTTCTCTCATAGAAAAGAATGTGTAGAAGATATATCAAAGATTTAAAAAAAACAAAACAAAACCAACTCCAGTAGACCTGAACTAAAATGTTTTTGGCATGTTGGTACCCTGAAACATAAATAGATAACAGCTGTTATGAGCATAGCCATGTGACCCTTCACTCATTTCTCTTTATGCCTTTTGTAGTCTCAGACTTAGATGGTAAGACCTTCAATTGGCATAAAGAAAGAGGTGTTTAATTCCTCTTTTTGCCAATCCAAGAGAAAATTATGAACTATTACTTAACTTGAAAGGTCACAACCTTCCAAGTAAGCGCCCTAAGTCCTGTGTTAAAGGTAATATTTGTTTAAGTTTTTCTAATGGAAATTGTACTAATGCAAATAAAATATTCTAATATTCTTCAGAGGCTGAGGACTCTACCACCTCTCACAAGAATGAGCTAAGCATTTGTAAATAAAATCCAGAGGTATATTTTTGCAAACTCCTAGATGAAATCAAAAACCCAAGGTAGAATCAGTTATTCTAAGGCAGACTCAAGACTGATGTTAACTACACTATTCTCTTTACTTTCCTGTCAAACACACATAATGCAAGTTACTCCATGCGGGTGTGAAGGTGTCTAATATCATACAGTCAATACCATAGAAATATTCACACAAAAAGTGGCGGGTGTGAAGACATGTACCTTCAAACTGCTCTGTTTGACTAAGTCATCAAGTTCCTATCCAAGCTGAAGGTAGTCCAAATTTCTATCCTATATTATATAACTATGATCAATCACCTTTTACAAAAAAAAATACCTGTATGCCATATTTATTTTAAAACCTGTGAAAACATAGCTCGTAGAGTATGACAGACTTATGACCAGTGTGAATAAAGTTCTCTGCAATTGCATTATAATCGTCTTTCTCTGCCTCCCATCAAACTATGACAGTGCACTGGAAAACACACAATAAAAGTCCTTCTCATTTTACAAAATTATGTCTCATGTAACAGAGAAATTATGTTCTGAATCATGCAAAATCCCTTAAAATAAACAGCATGTCTTTCTGTCTGTCAATAGTACCTGTGTTATCCCAATCATCGGAGTATTGCACTCCATACTGTATGAGTTGTAACAACAATATAATTGACAGTAGAGATATTTTCTTTTTAAAAATTTGAAATCGAATCTGAGAGATACAAAAACTAGAGTTACAGCTTATAGTTATCCCTAACTAAATCTAATCAACTACCTCTGTTAATTCCATTTGTAGAGAATTTTATTCTGGAATAAGATCACTCATACCTAAAGTTAAGAGAGGACAGTTAACTAGCATTAATGTCAGCTTTACCAGCCTCTGAAATAACTTTCCTAAGACACAAGATTATTATGAGAGCATGTAATTAAAGTGTGTACCACGGAGTGTAAATAGACAGACAAATACTCACTGAGCTCTAGTGTTAGCTTAATTTCTGAGTATTACATTTTTATACTAAGTTTTATTACATTTGATTGGCCTGACAATTTTCTACTTTTTATGTTTGACTGAATGTTTGGGTGGTTTTTGGTTTTTTGTTGTTTGGTTTTTTTTAGTACAGATGAAGAAAGGGCCATATTTATGTTTAAGTGGAAAAGGAAAAATCTGTATTAGGAGAAAATGCTCTCTTTCTGACTAGCAATTAACAAAAAACTGAAAGGGCTAATACTGAATACTTTCAAGAGCTCTTCTTCATGGTGTTTCATTTCAGTTAGCAACAAGCAGTTATTGAGTTCATCCTACCACCAAGGTAAGAATACACAAATATATCTACATACTGTATTGGATTTGGCTGAGATGGAGTGAATGTTCCCCACAGCAGCTCGTACGGTGCTGTGCTTTGTATTGGGAGGTAGAAGGCTGTTGATAAGACACCCGTGTTGTGGCTGCTGAGCGGCACTCCACGGCACCAAGGCTGTCCTTCGAACATCTTTACCCCACAGTGGGATGAGGTGGGCAAGAATTTCAGCTTAAAGAAAAAAAAAGTCTTCTGGCATTTCAGCAGTGAAATCCTGGCAACACCTTTAGAGGTACCAGAATTCCTTTCAGAACTATTTTCCAGCCATCTAACATGAAAAGATACTAAACAACCAAGTTCAAAAGCAAAATCCAAACTGTCTAGATGCTTATAGTATATTCTGGCTAGATAAGATACTGACACACATGTTCAGAGATATCCTCTGAATGGATAAATCTGATACTGCCAGCAACACAGCTGTGGGAAACTAAGGAATTAGCCCAAATAGCATGACCATAAAAGATTGTAAATGCAATGTAGCTGATAATATTTGAATGTTCTCCTACTGGCCATGTGGGACACAGAGAAAGATATACAGGTCAATACACTACTGTTAGGAATGGTCCTTCATAGCTATCCACCGCTAGATTTCTTAAAACCAAACTTCTCTGTCTATTTCAAAATTTTGAAATAAATTATTTTGGGGAAACCTAAATGTCCTGGAGCAAAAATAGTGCAACCATGTAATGCAGTTCACTGAACTAAATCTACCCCAAATCATTGCCTGAATTCTGATCCTTATCTGGAAAGCAGTTACCCAAAGGTGTTTGGTTTTTGTATTTTTTTTTTTTCCCGTAGGTGCCTTCCCTTCCAATTCTATTCACATAGCCGTAAGCACACCATAATCCACATTATACTGAGTGCTTACTATAACAAAAAATCTCCCCAACAGCAAATTGTTCCCTTTTTTCTGCTTGAGTCTCTACTACAATTTATGACATGGTATGCAGTTTCAATCCTGCAATAAATACAGATTATTCAAATGTATACAAACTAAATAAGATTCCTGTAGGAACTGCAAACACAGTTTTTCTCTTTTACAAAACTGAGATGACTTTCAATTCCTTTTTGTCTATAATGTGTCTTTTACTAAATCTTATCTTCAGTATGATTTTAACTTAATCTGGTCAACAATAAAATCCTTGATTTCAAAACACAGAAAGGTTTAACTTCAGAGTATGTTTCCATATAAAAACCCCTCTCTCATTAAGTCAATGATATGCTTCTATAAGAACAGAAAGGCCTGCTCCGTGACAATGACATTTCCTACTACAGTCATATAGCCTTCCCAAAAGCAGACAACCATTTTGATTATCACCAGGGCATATAACAACACATAAAAATCTACTCAATGTCTATAAAGTTTTTAGGTTTACTTGCTGCTTTATTTGTTAAATAACAACATAAACCTCTTCTACTACAGTCAGCGTTTCCGATTCTTCTGAATTTCAGTTTTACCACTGGTCCTTCATTTGCTTGAAATAATTTGTTGTAAAATTCAATTCTCCATGGTAAAAAGTGCTATTAATCATAATTACATTCTGTCACTGACTGAAGTTCGGTAATCTGCTGTTCTTGTAGAGCATTATTCCTTTTACAGAAAATTATTATTTCCCTTAAAGAAAAGGATTAGAAAATCCTAAAGAAGGATAGAAAAAGCCTCAAATTAGAACTACATTGTTATTAGAACATGAACACTTAATTCATGACAGAAAAATTATACAGAATACTGTGTGAAAGTTGTATCTATGAATTATGTTTTTAACTACAGTGTTTACCACCTTTATACATGTGAAATTCAACATGAAATGTATCTAACTACTGTATCTTGAGTCACTGATGATGCTTTAATTGTATATTAAAATTCCAGTATCTGTGGATTTGGCAATTTTCCATTACTAAGATTTTTCAAAAGACTGATTTAGACGAAGGTACAGGAAAATATTATTCAATCTTCCAAGTAAAACCACATAGAGTTCCTCAAGTCACAGCAGTACTTACCAGAGCAAACAATTCTAGTTTTCCTATAAAAATTAATTATTTTATTATATTTATTATATTTCTTTCTGTAGAACCTATGATGTAAATAAGACTCTCTGTAATCAAGCACAATAAAAATATGCAGTACTTCATAACTGCTGCTCTAAAATGCTCACAGTCTAAACAGATATACAAAGCAAAGAGCAGGGAGGAATAGTAAAACATGAACATATATACAACAATGACAGTAAACATCATGTGATTAGATGTGATTACTTCCTGGCATATCTAGACTGTATTTCATGTAAGTGTTTCACAACACATAGGACAACAAAAAAAAAATTAACATACTAGGGTGACGATCTGAGAAAATAATTTTCTTTTCATGAAGTTGTGTCTCCAAAATGGAAATAAACACTGTAAATACTAAATTAAAAAGTCTGATGAGACAGATACAGTAATACTACATATAGACCCTCAGTGGTATAACCAAGGACTGCAATTGATATCTTGTGGCTTAGTCTTAAGCAAGTTAAATGGTTTTAATGGCATAAAATACAAGGGGATTTAATTTTAAGCAGCAGTGTTATGACATTTTGAAAGACTATCTTGATGCAAATAATTTCAAATAATTTTTGCTCCTATATTATTTGAAAATTACCTAGTGATTCAGGAGCTGCATAACATTATAACACATCTGCAATAAAACCACTGTTCTGATGACATATATGGCTAACATTAAACATGCTAAATAGCTTCAAATGTTTAAATTTAAATATGTGCCTAAAGTGCTAATCCTGAAAAGTACATACATATATAGGTTAACTGAAGTTAACTGCAGTGTAAATCCTTGGTATTTAAAAACCAGGTACATGTCTAGGTACTTTCCTAATGATGATTGTATTTAGATAGTATTATTTATACCTTTTTTTTTTCCTCATGTAGAACCCTGTACAATTTATGAGCCACAGGTTTGAATATAAACAAGACTAAATAATTATGACAATAATTCTGACTATGTCTTGTGCAATCAAGTAACATCAATTGCAGTTGGGTTTATTTTTCCCTATATAGCCTCTCAAAAAGGCTTTCAGGTGAAAAACAAACTCTCCTTTATGTACAGACCTTCATAAGATTCTATCTCCTTGTCTCCATTGTCTAGGGAAAGTAACAAAAACAAAACAAAACAAACAAAGAAATAAAAAAGGAACCAAAGCACAGGGGTTAAAAACAAGATAACTTTTATAAAAGATACAATATACATTGTAAGAAGGATTAAAAGAAAAAAAAACAAAACAGGTGTGTATATGGCCATTTAGACTGGTTTTGCACAGCACATCTAGTTATCAGAAGTGGAAGAGTGAAAACGTATTGGGTATCAAAAAAGTGTTCATATGCCTCTGTTTCTAAGCAGTTTGGAAAATGTCTCCATTGACCAGAGCTTTTATAAGACATCAAAGATATGCACAATTACAGTACCAGAAAAACATGAATCAAGAAATATCTTGCTGACCTTTCCTATTTTAAAGATTATTACCTTTCTTCTTGCTCTTCCTGATTTAAGACGCAGAGGTTTTATATTGAAAATCTGTAACACACTCCACATGAACCACAAGTGATCAGCTATGCTCCTAGCTCCCCAAAGTCAGAGTTTTATCATTAAATAATATACAAAAGATCATTCCCTGTGCCTGTTGAAGTCAATGACAAAATAGCTACTGAGTTCAAAAGTAACAGGATCATGCCAATAGTTAGTTCATCTTGGTTCATGTGTATTGCACTGCTGATGATTATTGTACTGCTGATGATTCATGTCATTAAAACATAATAGAAGTATTTTGTACTGTATTTTCAATACTACTATCAAATCCTAATTCTGTACATGAAAACTCAAGAGATTTCAATCGCAATGACAAAAGAAAAACAATAAATATAATTGACCTTCACGAGCAATTTTGCAATGTCATTACAGAGTAAAACACACTTACTTCTCTCCAACGTCCCCTTTGGTGGGAGCTGCGGTAACTGCCTGCCCCTTCGCCCTACTACTGGAGTACTTGATGGACTTGTCTGAACAGACCCAGTTCGAGGATGTGACCTAGGAGACACATATCAAAACAAATCATAGCCATTAAATGTCAAATTTGTCCTTAAATGCCATCAAGAACTGATAACTTGACTAAGTAGGCTTGATCACTTGGGACCCTTGCAATCCCGTAGTGAAACTATTATCTGTTTTCAGAAAAAGATCTGATTAAAAAGAGAAATCTCTCTGTGAAAAAGAACAGGAAGCCAAAGTAAGGCTAAACATTCATAAGATTCCTGCTTGCACAGTCAAGCCAGAAAATGTATTGTGTGTATATTCATGCGCATATGGATATAGTACCCACATACACATAATATTATCCACAACACAAATTCAACAATATTTACTCAGCTTGTATTTGGTTAAGTTACCATTGAGTGGCAATGAGATTCCAGGGATTTGTCTATGCCAAGTAATAAACTAAGAAAAGACACTGGTATTTGAATCTGACTCTCACTGGGGATTTGACGTTACTAACTCCAACATTCAGAAAACAAAAGAATGTATTCTACAGTTCTAAAATAAGAATAGAAGCTTTACTGAACATGAACTAGACCAAAATGTAATCATCTTTTTATTATATTATGTTTCAGCTAAGAATAATGTATAGAAATATATAAAATGTCAATCAGGAAAGTATAGCACTCAAACAGGAAAAATACAGACTATGGCACAGTAAAATGTAGTCAGAGAAAATGGTGGTTCAAATGGTAATTTTAACAAAAATTAGCATAGTTAGCAAAGTTAACAAAGTTAACACAGTCCATTTAAAGAAACTTTTTTTTTTTTAAAAAAAAAATAGTTTCGTTTGATGTTGCTATGATGGTTGTTCCATAAGCGATGTCTGATGAACACAAACAATTTCTCATACTGTAAGAGAAGACTGTGATAGTTATGAGGTGCTTTATGTGGGAAACCATCCAGGATTCCTGATAAATGATAAATCACAAGCAAATGTAGTTAAATACTGTTAGCAAACAACTTGCAATGACAGCCACACTATTATATCCAGAGTAGAATATAACTAGTGTGTTAGCACTGAAAGGGTTAGTATCTATTGCTACTAGTGATCAGCTAAGGATGAGGCGATACTAATTTGCTACTGGGAAAATAAAATGGTGAGCTGGTGGGGCAGAAGGGGATTAGTCTGATTGATTTGTCTGTTTCACCTCGATAAGGCAGGTGAAGGAGGGGCAGATCTTCCAGTCATTAATGAAGGCATCGACCTGATGAGGTTTGAGTCAGGACGCTCTGTGGATCGGGAGCGGGAGTTCATCCGCTCTAGCATATGATGTTGCTCTGTTGATCTGGATCTTTGATATGGCTGTCTATCTGCTGCTTCACAATTCCTGTAATGTTAGCCAAAAAGCAGCTTAGTTGACCTTTGACTTTTCTATTAATTATAAAATATGCTGCATGATACTGGCTTGGAGCAAATGATTTTGTTATGTACATTTTTTGGGGCGTGTAAATCTTTTGAGTTCACTTCTTGATAACATAGATTTTTTTGGTACATGTATGATTAGGCTTGCTCCATACTCTTGATAAATGGGCTGAAATGTTTCCAATGTCTCAGTAATGACTATCTATGCAATAGTCTGTTTCCTGACAAATTCTGGGCAAAAATATCTTTATTTTGTTAATTAACATATCAACCTTGGAGGAAAAAAACCAGATGATATAACACTAAAAAATAAAAATACAAATTAAATACTAAACCTAAGGTCTCATTTCATTGTGCGGTTTAATTGAGCATTTTTACTCGCATGACTAGATTTTTACAGACTGCATTATCTTTAAAGGTAATACTCTTAATCCAAATGTTAGAATTACCATGTAGCACTGTTAACTATTATTAGACTCAGGATGTCTGTCAAATCATAGGCTAGGTTCTAGTGACGGATTCATATGCGGTGCACTCAGATGAAATTCTACAACATCATTAGTACCTGCAGAGGTTCCACGAATAAGACAAAGTTTGGTTTGTAACTAAAAAAAAAAAATAAAAAAAATAAAAAAATCTTCTAACCTACAGCCTACAGAACTGTGACGAAACAGCAATGGAAAATGTTACCATTAGAGATGTAATAGGGAGAAATTAGAATGAGTAAATGAGAATTTATAGATCAAGCAGTCTGGTCATCTACTACCTTAGGCAATTAATACATGCCATTGCTTTCAGAAATCAATCAAGCCCCACCTTTTTTTCATAATGTAATTGGTCTGCTTGCAAGAAGTAGTATTTGCTAGCAATATCCTAAAATACATAAAATCAAGGCAGTTTTAAAAGTAAAATCCATACCCTGATGGAGATACAGAATAGCTGTAAAATACAAATGGGGAACAAGTACCCTTCAGGACTTTTCCTTGAGTGAAGTCATGCATTTTATAATGAAGCCACTTAATAAAAAGAGTGACTGGATGGTGAGTAAGTGTAACAAGAAGCAGAATTTTAATTAGTATCAAAAAAGAGAGACATACCACAGCCTTATTATGAAGAGCTCTATGTTATTAACAGCATTTTATTTCTAAAAACCATATTGAGACAGAGTATAGCTGTCTCCAGGGTGGCTAACTTTGCTGAATAGGTTGATAAAAGATTCATTAAAAAGAACATCTCTTCAGGCCTTCCATGAAGTAATAATTGGACTCCTAGAGCATATCAAGGAGTTGCCACAGACAGGTTCAGAATAATACCGTTCACCACGAACCTACATCTACAAGCTCCTAACAAGCAACCACACCACAGTGAGACACATAATGGTAATTTTAAGTTGAGCCTGGCACAAAACCACAACAAAATTACCTCGCTTCTTCTTCTACCAGTTCTTTTTCTGAATGGGAAGCTTCATCAGCAAAAACATCCACTGTTTCGCTTCTTTTACATTGCAGATAGACAAAGAAATACAACCTTAGCTTTGATATGTATGTTTCTTAGTTTAGGTAGCTGTTCAAGAGAAGTTTCAGTGCTATGAAAGGTGAGAAAGGTGTCAGCCATCTGCATGGTGGTTAAAAAAAAAATGACCATGGGAATAAATTCTTAGACTATGGAATAAATTCCAAGAAAAAATATTCCTAAATTGAAAAAAATTACAAAAGAAAATATGACCACGGTCCAGACAACTCACCCCTACTCTTTTTTTACCTACATATTTAAGGAAATAAGTGAGCCCAGAGAGACCTTCTCCTTTGGGTCTGTCACGCAGAGAGCTAGAACAACTCTTCTCCTACCAGTGAGTCAGAGGACTGCTGGAGCACATAGCAGCAGGGACCAGGCAATATGGCAAGAGGTATCATTCAATTTTCTGTTTTCTCTCCTTCCAACAGTCAGTAGGACATACAGGTGAGCAGCAATCACATGATTCTTTTAAACACTTAATGAGAAGTTAAGCCTCTTCCACCTATCACTCCTAAGGTCTCATTGTCTTTAGATGTAGTATAGAAAGTATTTTTTAGTATGCTAGGGATCTGACCCATTGCCTGTATTAGAAGGCAGTTATTTTTATCATTGCTATCAATACTAATGGCTTAGTGGGCAGGTTTTGTATTCTGCAGAGAATCGTGGAGCCACTATAGCTAATCACTATGTTAACAGACAAAGGCCCCAGAAATTTCATATTCAACAGTTAATATAAATATTCAGTTTGCCACAATCTGCAGCTGACGTACTTCAAGCAGAAAAAACAACCAGGAGTTCCCAGAAGTGAAGGAGAACATGGGTTTTGGCAGCTTTTAGATGAAGCTTTGACACCATTGTTGTTTTGTAGACTGGAGGACTTGAAGGCTAAGCCTGAGGTGAAACAGAATTTTTACCCTCAAAGTACAGACTACATGCTGCAAACCTGTCAGTAGCCACAGCAGCAAATAGAGGGCTACATAAACACACTGACAGTCTTCCACTTGAAAGCTTCACTACATAGTTTTAGATGACATATAAAGAATAACTGAAGAGACAGTTTTACTGTCTGTTCTTTGCCCTCACATTTTTTTTTTTTGGTCCTTTTAAGTGTAAATACACGTGTTATGTAAACCAGGTCTCCAGAAACAAACTGTCCATTTTATAGGAAAAAATACTACTCCAATAAACTGCTTGCACAGTGAAGCTCCTTACCTACCCACAGTATACAACTAAGCATTAGTATCATAATCCTGCCATAAGCTTGGGAAAGGGAGTTTTAAAAACACCTCAGTAAATTAAAACAGAAGTTTATACATTTCAGATAACATTCTTGAGGGCTTATGCTCCCTTGTTATCTAGATGAAAGTTTCCTCTTTTCTCATTATAATTCATATCATATGAATTACTGATTTTTAAAGAGGAAAAGAGAACAGCCTAAGATAAAGTATTCAACATCCATATAATATTTTAATGCATGCTGGAGCTGTTTACCTTTGCTGATAGATTTTTCACTATAAAAGATACAGTTAACAAAATGTCAAATACTGATCTACTCCACTGCATATTGCCTATCATATCACCCTCCTACCTTTGCTAAGGAAAATATGCTGGGTAGATGGCCTATTCCCCTGTCAAAGCCTACAAAGGCTTGTGAGTATAACTCTCCTCTACACTGAGGAAAGAGTACAGCAGTAAGTGTTTGCTTCTTAATCAAGCACACTTATCACTCAAACTGGTTGAGCTCTCTGTACATCACCATGTAGAAAGCTCTGTGAATATTCAGAATCTAATCTTACGTTCCAAACCCATCAAAAATTAGAATTAGTACTATTTAGGTATCATCGTAAATTCTAGTAACTACAGTACCTAACCAAAGGTGCTACAATGTTTTGCTTTAACTATGGATTTATCTCCATTGTTCTATATTTTCATTCTTGACATTTCAAAAGCTAACCCTTTTCCCAATGCAGAAAATAACCAGTTCTAATTTTAATTTTTTTTTTTGATTTGTTGCTTTTCTTAACAAATAAAAAGGAGAATTTTCAATAAATGAAGACAGTCTTTGGTCTAAACCTATATATAGAGAAAGCCTTATAAAAGATGAACATTTTTGAACAGTAAGCAATCATAACAGCTTACAGTACAAAACTTATTTTTTTCCCCAAAAATAAATGAAAGCAGTTTATTTGAAAGCCCATGTTAAATTCTTTCACCGTGTGCAAGACTAAAAAAGCTATGAGATCATGCCAATCATGATTTCAGTGCTATGTTTTTATAACAAAACAAAACGAAGAAATAAAACCAGAAATGCTGTAGGATTACAGTACACTACAAATCAGCTTCTAGCGCATTTTTCTTTTCATCTAGAAACATTGAGCACAGAACAATAAAAATACAGCGATACATTTTCTAATTATAATTTCAAACTTCAGCTAATACACAACGGTAATACCTGTCAGTATCTGTGGATGGCTGCTGGATTTCAATCCTTGGACATGTTATTCTTCTACTAGCTATAGATACTTTGCTGTTTAGTCACAGACACAAGATCCTCTGTTAGCATAACACAGATAAGCACGTCTACAAAACAACTGAGGTTTCTAATATCAAGTAAACTTAAACTTGAGTCATAAGTATTGGAAAGGAAAATGGAAACATGGGAAGGACCAGTATACTGCCAAATATCTAATTAAACTGGTTATTGGATATCTCACCAAATAATTTATCTATAGCTATAAAGAAACTTACTATAAAATTATGTGCTGCTATAGGTTTTAAAAGCCAGAAAGGTAATGCTTTAAGGTACTCTTGCAAAATAAACAAAAATAGGAAACAAACCAAGATATTTTTGCTGCAGTAATATTCTATCATGCTTTATATATATTGTATATACATATGTATATACATACATGCACACACACATTCTGTTCATATACACTTTACACTGTGGTGTATGTGATAACTACAGGTACACCTGCTTGACAGTCATGACAGCTATAGTGATTTACTTTCCAAAATATGTTTTATCATTGATAGATTTACTGAGGAATGGCAAAGCACTGCTTTAAGTAGAGAGTTAGACCAGAGAGTTTTTTCAGAGTTCTTTGCAACCCAAATTAATTTATGATTTTATAGATGTAGTCACATGTTTATGCTAACTTTTATAATCAAATACCAATAAAATAAATAAGTAGTGTCAATCCTGGAACAATTAAGACTGAAATATTTCATATCCTCTTTATCTGTAAAATCAGACCATACCAATTTTGGCATTTTGAAGGAATAGAAAAACTTGCACATTGGAAGGAAAAACAGTGAAAACACGTAAGCAATTTCTTCTTCATAGAAAATCTCAATATTATACAAAAAGCTTTTGAGAAATGCTTTTGAGAAAGATGCTTCTTAACTTCCAGTTAGCACTATTTGTAACTGCATTCCAAAGAAAGCAAACGCAGCACATGAGCTAATAACACTAGCAGTTACATTTAACTAATGAACATTAACTACTTTAAGAACCAGTTTTCAGTATTTTACTCAAAGGTCATTTCTCAAAAACTGAATCTTGCAGGCTACCATTTCCTTACACAGAGGTGAACCAGTAAATGCAAGCAACATATATGATGCCTTATGTCTTACCAATTAGCTTTCACTAATCTTAACATATTAACATTTATTCATATTTTCATTCTGTGCCTACAATATGAAATGTTTGGAGGTATTCTTTCATTACTAATTTAGAAGTCTGAGAGACTTACTACGTTACAGGAAAAACTGTCTATGTTAAGTGTTTGTTTTTACATTATTGTTTCTGGTACTTGTAATATGCAGTTTCATTTCTACAGTCAGATGCCTTTTATTGTACCTTGTATTTCACGAACTACTTTCAACTTTCAGCACCTTTAACATAGACCCTCAATTGATGCATATTAAAGAATCACAGTGCAGGAACACATATCTCTGTCTTCACGACTCACTGAAGGTCACGATAAAACTGATTATCATTCAAAAGCTAGGAACTCAAAAATTCTCAAAGAAAGTTGAAATCCTCTCACCATGCCCAGCTCAGTTTAATGACTAAATATAGTGCTGCAGTTCCCTCCAAAAATTGAGAAAAGTAGTAGAAATATTTCAAAGCACAAGTGTTACCTTTACTTTATTACATATTTTTTCCCATTTCAGAATACAGTATTTTACCCACTCAACTTGAATGTTATATCACAATGTATAAGCAGGAACATCCAAGAGTTTTAACAAACATGTATTTCACGACTGGAGTAAGTGGTACATAAGACAATGCGTAGAGAAGCTTGATAGAAGAGCAATGAGAGACAAGCATTTCGTAGTAGGTCGTGAATGTTTAAATGCAGTTCAGCAGAGCACTTAAGACTATAGACTAATCAAGTGAATTAGCTGCAGGCTTAAAATTAACCATGTACCTAAATATGCCTTTGTATAGTGCAGTACTAAATGTAAAATTTGAAAAGTGCTTGGTTCTTGCTGGATTTTACAGGATTTTTTTCCTCAGATCTTAAATAGAACTTTTCTTATGCATTTCACGCTGCATTTAGTTGGCCTCCTTTTTTTCCAGTAACATTTTAAAAGACGAATAATATGGCAGAAAATTAATTAGTAAATTACCACAAACAGGGCTTAATACTGCATATATGTGTTTATCTGTCATCTTAACTTTTGGCAACAGATCTGTAATTCTGAGCCCACTGAAGTCAACATGAATTCTGTCACTTGATGAGGTCAGGATTTCAAATGGATCATTCCAAGGGAGCAGTTATGCAAGACTTTGTTACCTTTTAAGCTCTTAAATGACGAATAAGCAAAACAGCATGCTGTTCCTGTTAAAGGCATTCCATAAATCCATTGATCTTAACAGAATCTGATCCCTTTCAGTAGTCTTCATTCTATTAAAGTATGTTTTGTGTCTTACGGTCTACCTAAAAGTCATATGGGTTCACAACAAATTTTCTGATCTGTTTTGGTTTTTTTTCCACAGCTTTTTGGAGCTAAATTTAAATGCTGACAGAGAGTACTAACAAATAAGTTTCAAGTTACAAATCTGTTTTTTTACCCCTGATATTTACCTATGTTAGCATCTATATCTGTACTAAAGATAAGTGAAATAAATTGCTTTCCAGTCTTCTTCAAGTGCTGTTCATTTTCACTATGCTTGTGCACTTTCCCAGGAAGAACTAATAAACACAGCCCTTGTCATAAGCACAAATTAAGTGTATATTATAAACACTTAAAATTGAACAGCCAGCAAACAGCTGCATTCTGGTTCAAAAAGCTAGGGACACAGTATGGTCTCAAGTTCCTGTGGCTGCACTACTGTTGAGTCAAAAGACTTTTATAAATCTCTCTTCTCTAGAAAAGTGAGAAACTTGCATTAAAATACTGAAGGATGAATTCTGGGTTTTACTAGATTTTTTTAGTTTCAAGTTGACAGTCACTTATGTTCTCCTTCAGTCTCTATTCCTTAAACAGAATTCCATTTAGTCAACATACACAGGACAAATATTCATCACAATTTCATTTAAATAGCCTTAGGACTGCAGGTGAACTGTGAATAATCCCTTTTATATAATTACCTTCTGGCTTCAATATATAGTATGATTTTACATGGTTTGTTATATTCAACTATAGTCTAATAACCTTCCAGAGTTCTGTTTTAAGCACATAACTATTTCTCCCAAGAGATATATTGACTCGTATCATCACAGAAGAATAAAAAGAAACACAAAATTTAAAGTATGGTCAGTAATTAATTTACTAATAAGCATTAATTCAATATTAATGCACAATTTACATGTTACTAAGTATTTGTATGCACAAAACGATGTAATTTGAGACATCAATGTATAGCGTTACTTTGCATCATTTCACAACAAATATTTTTGAGATACAGTTTTGTAACTCTTGGTCTTTCTTCATCAAGGAAAACATCCCAGTAACTCTGAGGGAGTTTTACTTAAGCACTTCTGATTTTACCAGCAATTTTGAACCGACACTGTATGTTTGTTTTAGTCAAAGTACGCCACAGCATAGTCCAGCTCCTACAAGATATGGAAGGGCAGAAAAAAAGCAAGCTCTGCGCACAGTCACAAAGGCAGTAAGTAAAAAATAAAGAACGAAACTGTTGCAAGAGCAAGAAAATGAGGGAGAATCAGTAAGGTCAAAAAACTAATAGCAAGGAAAATCTGTGCACTCCCTTAATCAGGAGCTAACCTCAGCTGGGAAGAACTGAAGACTGTAAGGTACACAGCAATTTGCATGGGTTATGCATTAATCACACAGGAAGATAGGTTAGAAAGTTAGAACTGGGATTATTTATAAGAATAAAAGCATTCCCCAACACTGTGAATGTAGACAGATATTATCAGTCAAAAAAACTTTTTCATTAAAGCAGTCCTGAACAGTGAGAACATGCTTTAAAAACAATTAAATCACAATTAACGTTCTTTTTATATATCTAACAGAATAAAACAGCTTAATCTTGGAAAAAAGACTAGCACATAAATGTGCCTTAGTCCTGAGTCAGGAAAGAAAGATATCAAGAAAAATATGCTTATTAGGAGTAATTTATGTACAATTATAAATCCACTATTATTATAAAGACTAGAAACACATTATAGCTACATCTGTAACACTACACTCTTTACTTACCCATAATTTTCAGCTGAACCATTGACTACATGATCTGCCCATGAACTTGCACCATTGTAACACCTTTACAATGTAGTTAAAATAAAGAAATGTTATAAAGAAACATATGTATTATTAGTAACACTCTAATTCATATATGACCACTTCTCAATAAAATGGGAAGCTTTCTAGTGTTTCCAAATCATTTTGTATGTTTCCTATTTTCTCTCTGGTATAAAGAAAACACTTTTTTTTTTAATTTATTTTAAAATGTTTATTTTTTTCCTGATATAATTCTTAATACAGTTCCCCTTTGTTCTTTTCAGAAATTTAGCCATGAATTTCAGTTTTGTAATGATGAACTGATCCCTTATATTTTCTTACTGATCTTCATGTTTTCAATGGCTACTAAGTTTGTGGAATAACTAAAAAGTAAATGTGGAGATACAACATTAACAAAAATAACATTCTATGTGGCAATAGTTTAAAATACTGCTTTTAACTTCAAATATCTAACTTTTTCAAATTTTTCAAATGTAATGTTTTTGTCTATTCAATAGTATGTCTGTTTTTTACAGTTTTTAAGAAGCAGAAAAAAAAATCACTTCACTCAGTTTCGTTAATGAAAACTAACTAAATTTTATATCGGTGTTATTCTTCCAGGTACTGACCATGGGCTACCTCAATATTTACAGCACCATTTCAGCAAATCAGTTGAAGACAACACATAACTCATGTAGAAATATTTTATCTTAAACAGAATCATTGAGAAAAGAAATAACGGGAGAAAAAAAAGCTGTTTTCATGTCAGAAAGTGGGGGACAAATTGTTTACGCGCCATTGCTCCAGCATATTAAGAGCATATACAAATCATCCAATGTTTGGGTAAGGAGTTTCAGCCGGATTTTTGAAGTCCTGTATTTTCAGAATCTTGCTTGAGTAAAGCCTTGGAATTGCAACAATCCCGCTATTCAATGATTTCAACATAACAATGAGTGAGAAGTAAGGCAGAGATTTTCAGAAAATATCAAGGGACCACGGTATTATCAACTTCGATATAAATCTTAGGCTGTACTGAAAATCCCAGCCAAAGTCTGCAAGATTTTTTTTTTTAAATTCCTTGAATACACTTATCCAAGGGTTTTCATGAATCTGTTCCTGAGAATCACAGCAGTAGTTTTTACATTATTCCTTTTTTTTTTTTTTCAAACTTCTCGGGTTTCAGAATCTGAGGATTTGAAATATGTTTAAAAACTAAGTAGCCACACATCTCCTGGTCACTATATTGCGGGAAGACAGTATGGAGTGTAGTATACAAGAATGTCACTCATCTGCTCTTGTTTCTTCTACATCAAATTGGATGGTATGGGGAATGGATTTTTTTTTTTTTTTTCCCCATAGTATGCAGCTGGATCAATGACTGGATGAAAGGTACTTTCATTTGATTTAATTTATATTCAGATTAGATTTAGTTCAATTTAAGTTATAATACAGCTGGAGAATGGCAGGCATATCTTTACACTCCTCCTGATCATCCGTATCCTTAAAATTGAAGTAAATCTCTCCAGTTAGCCAGTATTTTAAGATTCTTCTATGAAAGTACTTTATTATAGACACCATAAACACATAAACATGGTTCTAAAATTGCAGTGTACTGGGTTGGTTTGTTGTTTGTTAAATATGACTGTATACGTTCATAACAACCAAATAAAAATAAAACTTGCTATTAGTTAGAAAATAATCCCTGCTTTATCTGCTCCCATACTAGAGACAAAAATCAGACACTGACTTAAAAACAGATAGAGAAATACAAAAGATCTAATTGTACAAAGAAGAACATCATCAACTTGCTTCTTTCTTCAGATATCCCTGGTTTTGGACTTGGCCTAGCTCTTTAAACATGAAATACTGTTATCAAATAACTATTCCCAGAGACATTCTAAAAGATTTCAGATTTTAGTTATAGTATGTTCACTGTAATACACTATATGCATATAAAAATTTATGAAGAATAACAGTTGTTGGCACAGAAAGCACCCAAAATCAATTTGAAGGCACCCGGTCCTTTTTTAAGTCAAAATGAGCAGGAACATGTCAAAAGCTGTGGACTTTCTTAACTGACTTAGGTTACTTAAAAAAAAAATGAAATTGAGGATTCTGACTTGTCCTATAATCACTCCTAGTGACCGCAAAGGTTAACAATTAGAAACATGCTGCAGTTAAGTGGGGGAAAAAAACCTACAGTTGTACCTAGCTCCTCTGTACTATTCAGTTTTCCTCCCACACCTAATGAATAAAAAATTTTTAAGTGAAGAATTACACTTAAAAAAAACCCAAAGTCTAGTTAATGGAGAGCTAAAAGAAAATGAGGTACTTAAAACTATGGAGATTAGTTGTGCTTTATTTAGAGAAATACTGCATAAAGTGCAGTGTAAATTTAAATATCATTAGTCTAGGCCAATTAAAAATTTTAGACCACTTCAGAAAAAAAAATGTACTACCCAACTTTATCTATTTTTACTATATAAATTAAAATACCTTTCAGGAGTATAGGTTGTGTCGTCATAATACGAATTAGGCACTCTTCTCTCCTGCCTACTCCTCCTGAATATGGAATAAACAGCACAGACATTTCAGACATTTTAAGGGTGCTTCTTTCATGATGTTTTCCCTTATTGTATTATTAAGATAGTGATGAACATAGAGAATATCTTCTGGAGTTCAGCAGTATATTCTGAACACATATTTGCATATCATTTTAAACTTCTACTTTCAAACTATATTCAGAAATAATTAACAATATAATAAGAAGACTGATCAATGCACATATATCTCATAGGAGTGAAATATCAATAGGAAAATAGTATTTGAGGAACTGAGAAATTTCACCAAAAATAACATATGGATGTTAGAAAATTTATGACTGGTACAATGAAAGTCAGAAAACAAGACAGAAGAAAAAAAATGTTTCATTAAGTGAAGCAACAGAAATTCTGCCTGAAATACACCTCACATTCTGCATGAAATGTACAAAATTCCAGCTTTTATTGACTTCCAAACACAAACCTCAAAGGCTAAGTGAAGAAAATAAAAACAGCACTTAGCGTGGTGCTCTTAGTGACTAAGCTGAGTTCTGAGATAGGTAAGTTGAGGAAGAAATTCATACAGTGAGGTTTTCAGCAGATTTTTATTTGTGAGGAACTGCTAATATTTTAATTTTAAAAACAACTGGGATAAAAATCTTGGCTAACATAAACATGATCTCGATGACAAAATAATGTTACCAAAATGTGAATTAGGGCATTTAAATAAAAGCATAAGTAAAGCACTACATGCCCAGCCATTATGTCTTATGTATGTTCTATCTGAGCAGCTGCAGCAGTGCAAACTGATACTAGCTATTGCTTCCTTACTGACTATCACGCTAAAGAGTCAAGGAAAACTGGAGTGGGGCACTGAGCAGCAGGGTGTTCTTGAGAAGGCCACAGATCCAAAAGGCACCAAAGTCACTGAAGCTGTTCATGCGTCTATTGGGTTTTTTAGGCATATGGTGGAGTATCTTGTCAATAATGCCTCTCCTTTTGAGAGGGAAAAAGCTGAACTTCTTCAAAAGGGGAGAACTATCAAGAAGACGAAAGGATGAGTGCCATAGTCTAAGAATGAACTCAACAAATTAAAGGTTCTGATAATGTAAATGTCCCCTAAGAACTAATGAACTGAAGACTATCGAATCTGAAAACAGTAACTGAAACAAATTTCAGCAAACATGAAAGAGAACCAAGCAGTCATTCTGTGGAGGGGAAGAAAAAAAAAAAAAGGAAAAGAACATGAAAGTTAATGGGCTGGCTGTGAATGACTAAAAGGTAAGCAAGGGAGTCATGAATCACAAAGGCGACAAATAGGTTTGACTGATGTATCCATATGACATACTTGCTTGCAGGACACCAACAGTGGTGGATTCACAGTCACTTAAGATACAAAACTCTCTGTCCCAGATGAGAGACTCTTGCCTGAATGCTGGACTGTACAGAACAGTTTGCCACTCCAAAAATAACCAGAAAGTTATTTCACATGCTTAATAAAGTGGAAGTAAAAGACAAGAAGAGAGGTGGTTGCTTGATTTCAACACGACATTTATTAAGCAGATGGAACTAAGACGACAGGACTAACACCTTGGCCTACAAAAATCATGTAATTTAAAGTAAGTATTAAACTGGAAAAAAGTGTAAAGATAAATAGTAAATACTGTTTAAGAAGTATTTTTTTCATATATTTCCAATAAATAAAATAGGGAAGAGGAAATTACTTAGTGTTTTTTCGATGGATAAGAAGAAACTGGATAAAGATTATGTTTTAAATGGTCCATAAAAACCTAGAGGACTGCTATGAGAACACGGAAGGACAAAAGGGATTAATATCTAGGAAAAATGAGGTAGGCTATGAGGTACTCAAGAGTAGATCATACTTGATGACTCAAGTAATTTGAACACTAACAATACCCACAGGCTGTCTGGATTCAAAGGAACCAGAGAATCCAGGATCAGTTTGTGGGTCCAAGGAATCTCAAGACACTGTTCAAACACTGAGGTAAAGATATTCCACTTCACATCAGATTTTCCTCTCTGACCCCAGGAGGCATTAGCTGTCATAACCTTCTCTTCAATAAGCTCTCCAAAAGGTTAACTCCATCGCACTGCTTAAATCGCTGCTTTTTCATCTTTCTGCAGTATTGTCACTTTTGCCCATCATTTTCATTGATTTTACTTTATTTTTGAGAAATTAATTTCTGTAGAAACCAAGATTAGGATTAGCAAATCAAGATCCTCAAAGTCAATTTGATATCTCCAACTTTCTAAGGCAAAAACAGCATGTAAAAATTAACTATTTTTTATACACATGCGCACAAAAACAAACTAAAAATCCCTGTCCTTATTAAAGTGTCCACATGGGAACTGAATTATTTACACACTTTCTTTATATTAGGCTTCAAGTAAAACAGCATTTCAAAACAAATGTTTGACTGAGCTGGAAAGGTTAGAATGTGTATATACTATAGCTTTGGAGAACTTTTAAGAAGCAATAATTCTTTGGAAGAAATACTTTTATAATACCATAAAAGTTTCAGATTCTATTTTATTTCTGCATACTAAAGTAGTTTTACACTTACTAAAAATATGATTATATATGATCTGAATTGAGAGTAAACCTTAGCAAACTTCTCAGAACTAATATCCGGAGGGCAGCCATGAAGCTAAATACATCAACATTTAGTTCTTGCTACGGAAAATTTTACGTGGCCTCTCTTGCAAAGCAATAGTCATATCAACCATTATATCTGCTAGTTGAGATCTGAAGCCACCACTTCCTCTTTATTGGCTCCTATTTTATTGGATTTGTATCCTTGTTTCTAGTTGTATGCAACCATGTGGACTTCTTCCTGTTTTGCAGTATTTCTGAAGATTTAATAATCACAGTACTTACACCAGTAAGCCTTATTACATCTCTTAAAAGTCATTTTATTTCAAGAATAATTATTTCATAGAAATTATTATGGGCTCAACTTGTCTCTGCTTATATATTTTATATATAAATAGGAACTCCGGTGTTCTGTAATCACACATAGGTATTGTGAATGCATAAAAGTAGTCACACTTCAGAATAAGCACCCTAGAGACACCTGAAACCATAAGCTTATTCTTTCACTTTTCACTCTATTTTTCAGTTAAGCAAAGAATGATATTTCAGAAAGACTCTATTTCTGCGTACTTTGAAGTAGATATGTTTTTCCTCATTAATTTTAAGAGAATAGTAAGTACTATAAGCACTTCGGAAAATTCCAGCAAAAATAAGGGTTATACAAAGACATTTATATATGATATCCATATAATCTAATTTATGAAACTGGATTCTGTTCAGCTATTTAGCTTCTCCTGGGATTTACCCGTAGTCATGGGTAGTCAGTTTTAGATGCATACATACTCACAGAGTATTAATATCATCTTCACTGTATGTGTTTATCACTTAAAATACAGATCACATTCTCAGTTTGGAAACCAAACACAGTACTGCTAAAGTGTAAGTGCCAGAGCTAACGATATGTTCCACATCAATTATACCTCTCAAGATCATAGTAAGCACCCTCAGAATAGGTACGGCACATCTTACGGGAGCGAAGTAATCTGATTGCATCTTCACAAAATAGAGGATACATTGTGTGATCCTGGCTGCCAAAACATAAAGTGAACACAATGAAAAGCAACACAAAGATGAAATAAGGACAAAACAACATGAAAAGCAAGCAATGTCAGCAACGGAACAAAACACTGGAACAAAACTCAGCTGGAACTTCAGTGAATTTTTCAGAGCTACTTTTAAATATTAAGGTATGTTGGCCTGCAGCTGAGACCACGAGAAGGGCATCACACTTCAGTTTTGTCTATTGTAGCCTTTGACACAGCCATACATGTATGACACACTATATATGAAAATCACAGTATTAGCAGGTATTTTTGTGTGTTGATTTAAATAATATTCTTTATTGACTTCTAAAAAGGCATTAGAATTATCTAAGTATAGTACAATCTTCATGGACCGCCAATTATATACTATTGGTAGTAAAAAACTGTTTTAAAAGTGAAATATATGAAGAATTACCCAGTGTTTCTCTACACACTATATGAAGAAAGCTAATGTTGATATTAACTCAACACTCAGACGTTTTCTACCACTATATACAGATGGGCATGTAGGTACACAGAAGTACATGCGTTATCCACACAGAGTCACACAGAGGAAAACATATACCTGGCATCTCTGTAGTGGTGATCTGTGTATTGGTTGTACCGGGAACGAGGTAAAGTTACATAATGACTGAGTAGATGGCAGAAGGAAAAATACAAATATGAAACAATAAGATGGAGAAGGAATGATGCACATCACACAACAGAAGACATAAAAATCTGACAACACAGGAGCTACAAAGCATTTTATAGACCAATGAAATCATTAACATTAGAAATCTGATATACAGAAAATATAAAATTATCTAGAATATTCACACATTTATTCTGAGGAGTCAGTGGGAGACTATGGACCAAGTGGATAGCTAAAATTTGAGATTTTCCACATCAGTTAGGAAGAAAAAAATTGCATAAATTTCTGTCTGAAAGCAATCTTAAGAAGTCAGATTGCCTGTTCCCTCGTTTGAGAAAAATTGTAATTTCAGTATGAATAGTACCTTCAGCAGAGGTTTTCCTACATTGTCTGAAAGGCTACCATCATTGGGAAATCTGTCCTCACATAGCTAGCTCCAGAAATTTCCCCCTTCTGAGTGTAAGTTTTCCTAACATTTATCCTATTGTGAGAGAAGTTTAATTTAGATGGAAGCTTTGTTATTATTTAAATAATTAAGGGAGATGTAACATTTTACAGAATATACCAAAAACAAAATGTATGCATTTCAAAATAATAAGCCCAAGATACTTGATTCTATTTGTATTTAAAAATATACCAAAATGTATATATTTTAAATATACTTGTATTTACTTATATACACTAGATATTTTCCACTTTTAATTATTCCACTTTAATTATTTCCACTTTAATTATTTTCTAGTAATCAAACACATCGTTACAGGTAGCTATACTGTCACTATACTACACTTTACTATCTTTGCCTCTTTTGCATGTGGATAAAACGTATCATCAGCAACATGTAAACATTCCTTTTAAGCATATTAGGTTAATTATATATAGTACAAGATATCTTTGTGCTCAATTCTTGTGACATAAACACAGAAGCACAGTCATCATTATAAAAAGCTTCTAAGTCCCTGATTATGCAATTTAAAGTTTACAGTTTATTACAGGAATGAGGAACCTGTAATTCAGCAGGGCACAATTTGACACTGTATGCTGAAAACTTGAGGATGAGATCCTAAGGAGGACAAAGAATTAAGAAAACAAACACAGAGCTACACTGCAGACTGCAAAAAGGGTTCTTAAACTAATGCCCAGATCTGAGTACCAAAAGCAATCTGCCCATAACAGCCTGGCAGACAGCATGATGCCAAGAAACATCAAAAAAAGCCATCCATCATGTTCTTAAAATTTGCATTAGAATATATGCACACCCACAGGAAGAACAATCAAATAAAAGTGTAGGAGTTTACCCCACAGCAGCTATGATATGTGTGATGATGGCAAATAACTGCATACCAGATTATTCTCATTGCTACATGGTGACATTCCCAGGCTATATCCGCATGAATATGACCTTAAACAATTTAGATGCAACCCTGGAATTCACACCACAAGACCCTTGCAAAAACTTAGTATTAATAAGAAATTGTTTCCATCTAGTAGATGACATTTTAACATTAACGATTCTCATTCACTTCCCCTTTTATTTCTCCAGTGAATTTTTGACAAGTTTTCTTGATAGTCTTTCAAAAACATAAAACATCAATAAATATAATATGTTCAATCAGTTTTTAAAGAGCAAAGCTTTAAACAAAAGTAGGATCTCAAGCAAAATGTGTTGCAAAACATGAATTTCATCGCTACTTTCAAGCAGCTTAATTTAGTGTCCATGAGAAAGAACACCCCAGACTGTTGCCTTCACTTGTTTGTGAATGAAACACCATCAGTTAATTAATGTTCTGCTTAGGACTGGAGTCCTAACTACTTTTCAAAACCCCACTGAACTGTTTTAAGTGCCTAGCCTCTGGTATCTAGTTTTATCATAATAATTCTAGAAACTCAGATGTGTAGTGTTCTTTGAAAGTTCTCAGACTTTTGCTTGTAAATTTATGGCAGGCAGTTTAACCTTTTTCTTTTTTTTTTTTTTTAGTTCAGGAATTCAGCAGCAGAGGAAGATGGCATTTAGATACAACCACTTACACAGTTTGCATGTAACAACTTTTAACAGTTTGATACACGCTTCCTCAGCACCCAAAACTCTGCTTGTTGATATATAGAAGTGAGGTAAGCTTTACCTTACACTTGACCTAATCATCTGGCATTACTCATGGCTATTCATACTTTCCCCTGTTCTTTAGAGCCCCCATTATCTATACTAACTCATAACAGATAACAACTTACTATAAAATGTTCTTGTAAGTGCGACGTAAAAACAAGATTATGTCTGAATTCACTAAGAAAAATCAGTTCTATACATGAATTAACATAGTAAATTGCTAAAGTACAAGGCAATCATCATAAATCAAGAATACACAACCCAACAATGTGCAATTTCCTAATACTTTTAACTATATAACTAAGAATTACAGAGATGTCGTTCATGTAAGCACGTGTGTCTGCCTGGAAATGGTTTCTGTTGAAGTACAGAAATATTTTCCATAAAATACGCATGGTTAGTAAAAACAAAAGGAAACGTACGTGCTGTGTCTGTATGGAAGACAAACTGACTGACATCACATAGGAAGACAATGACTGACATCATATAGGTCAAAATATGACAGTATGCACATTAGAAGGCAGCTTATTTTTCTGTGCTTTATGTATTTAAATATGCAGAGCAAAAGGCTTAAATGCCATCTTCTGAGCATCCAGGGAATACTCCACTATTTATTTATGTATTAATAATACTTCATGTATTTAGCTTAAAATCATTTCTTTATGTTTTTATAAATGTGTTAACAACATAACACGAAAAATGCCTATGACATACATAATTCTCACTGTCCAAAACTGAAACATATGCAACTTTCATTTGGTTAATAGCCAGTCTACTTAAAATCATAATGTAAATAAATCATATAGTAAAATTATTAAGCTTTGCATTGCCTAAGTGCAAAAGAATTCCAGAAATGTTCCAGATCTGTCTCTAAAACAAACATGTCTTTTGAGCTGTTCAGAAAAATCACGATCTCACACAGGCACATGTAGATGGGAATTCTCAGAAGACCATGGAGATATGGACAAAGTTTAGATATAGCAGATTTTTTAAAAAGACAAAAGAACTCCAAGACTTTTTTTTTTTTTTTTTTACAATCTTCATTTAGACTCTAGCCTTTTACCACACATTCCTTTCTTGCTATATTATAATAGTTGAAATCAGAAGCACATCGAATGATGGTATGACAAAATAAATATTAGTCTGCATTCTCACAAATGTCTGAAACATTAATTATTTTGTTAGAGACAGCATAGATAGAAAATTTCTGGCAGCAACTAATTTCACTTATATTAAAATAATGAAGTTAGTCTATTAAGGCAGCATGATAGGTTTTGCAATATGATCTTTAATGTACATACACATAGACATTCACACACACACAGACCAGCATCACATGAAATGATTTCCACTCTTCTGACAAGAAGATTCCAGACATATAGGCAAACACGATAACTTTGCTTTTGTAAAATAAACAGAAAATGGTGACTTAAAATTTTCTGATGTCACTCACCTATTTATCCATTTCTTTACACTTTCATGAAAATTCAATAAACCATGATGAGTGGTTCAGTGGCCAATTAGATTGCCTATTCAAAAGTACTTAGCATCCAGGAAAAGGCCTGACACCAGAACAGTCTCGGAAGCACGTTTGAATACACACAGGTGCGCGCGCACACACACACACACGGTTGAACCATCCATGGCATACGTTTCTGTTCTTCTTACTGTGCAAGGCCAGTTTAACCTGATCTTCACTGCCCGGGAGTTTTTTTATACGTGCTTCTCAAGATATTCAAAATCCACCCGGATGCATTCCTGTGCGACCTGCCCTAGGTGATCCTGCTTTGACAGAGGTGTTGGACTAGGTGATCTATAGAGGTCTCTTCCAACCTCTGCCATTCTGTGATTCTGTGATTTTAAGACATATTCAGCTACTCTGTTCAGCATTGCTAATAAAAAGCCACTGATTTCTTAAATTCTTTGTATTACCACTAATATCATTTATGTGCTTTGACATCTTTTGGGAAACAACATGTTATAATAATCTGTAAAAGTATACACTTCAAACACTAGTCACATAGCATTCAATAGGATTATAAAATATATCTGTGTTACTCCTTGCTATATGCAATTATGAAATGGGACAATATCTAGCAATCAAGCCTCTGATTACAACACACAGGTTTTCAACTTGGTGTATAAGAAGCTGGAAGATTTACAAAACTAAAGGTAAATAATGCTTTTTGTTTTGATTTTCTGACTTGAAGACAATGAGATGGGAAAGATTTTATAATTCTCATTTTTTTAAATGTCACAAAAGCACTACCACAATTACTTAACAAAATGAACTACATTAGCCAACTACTGCCTGCAATTCTTTTTTTTTTTTTCATAGAAGTTGCTCTAGCTCTGCTCACTCTTTGGAAGTTCCATTAGGCAAAACACTAGTTATGTATAGGAGCACATTTAAGATGGGCTTCTAAACACAACCCCCCTAAACTCATTCTAACATATAATGTGATTAGTTTTTCCCACAAAACTGGCTTATATAGTTGAGAAAAGACAAATACGCTGCTAGAATGTACTTCTTCACATCTCATTATTCAGGAGCAAAAATGACCAAATCTATTGTTAGATTTTTTTTTTTTTTAAAGATATTCAGCACTTTAACGTATTAATACAGTACATAAAAATATTTTTATAAAGAACGACTAAGTTATTTGTCTTTCATATTGTACAACTTTTCAGATTCCTTCTTAGCCTATCTTTGCCAACTTGACAGTTTTATAACCATTTTGTGCACTGTATATTTTTTGCTATATAATAACGTAACCAGTGGATATATGAGTAGGGAAATGCTCATCTGTGAGATTAGGTAAGTAATTCTGTTATTTTCTTTAGTGAGCTACCAAGCTGAAGTAATTCACATTGATGAGTGTAGGCTACAGCTGATTCTAATTCCATTCAGATATTTACCTCTCTCTGTCCGGGGAGTAGTGGTCATCTATAACACGGTGTCTATCCATTCGGTTCAAGGTATTGTAATGCGCAGGAGTAGATCGAGTCCCTCGTGGTCCCTGATCCACATTTCGACTACGGATAAAAGACATCAGATTCTGAGTTCTGCAGTCTTCCTTAATGTGGGTGCCTTTTTTTT